>JAUMJK010001127.1:0-47500 GCA_033558105.1 Coccyzus lansbergi
CCTCCCGGTCCCGCCCCCCCCCCCCCCCCCCGTCCCTTTCCGGCTCCTCCCGACGGAGGCTGCGCTTTCCCGGGAGAGGCGGCTCCGATGCCGCCGAGATGCAGCAGGTACCGCCGGGAGGGACACCCCCCCCCATCCCCACCCCAACCCGAGGCTTCAGGGGGGCGGTGGAGGCCAGGGGAGGCTCCCGGTAGCCTCCTCATCCCATCGCATCCCGCTCACATCCACACCCCACCCCCACCCCCACCCTCAGCGGCTCTTCCTGCATCCCATCCCCCACCCCAAGTCTCCTTCACTTTCCATTCCCATCTCCAGCTCCCTCTCCATCCCCATCCCCATCCCATCTCCATCCCCATCCCCATCCCCTGGATCCATGGCTGGAGGGAACAGAGCATTCCCAGAGGGATCTGGATCCATGGATAGAGGGAACAGAGCATCCGCAGAGGGATCTGGATCCATGGATAGAGGGAACAGAGCATCCCCAGAGGGATCTGGATCCATGGCTGGAGGGAACGGAGCATCCCCAGAGGGATCTGGATCCATGGATAGAGGGAACAGAGCATCCCAGAGGGATCTGGATCCATGGATAGAGGGAACAGAGCATCCCCAGAGGGATCTGGATCCATGGATAGAGGGAACAGAGCATCCCCAGAGGGATCTGGATCCATGGCTGGAGGGAACGGAGCATCCCCAGAGGGCTCTGGATCCATGGATAGAGGGAACAGAGCATCCCCAGAGGGATCTGGATCTATGGATAGAGGGAACAGAGCATCCCCAGAGGGCTCTGGATCCATGGATAGAGGGAACAGAGCATCCCCAGAGGGATCTGGATCCATGGCTGGAGGGAACAGAGCATCCCCAGAGGGATCTAGATCCATGGCTGGAGGGAACAGAGCATCCCCAGAGGGATCTGGATCCATGGCTGGAGGGAATGGAGCATCCCCAGAGGGATCTGGATCCATGGCTGGAGGGAACAGAGCATCCCCAGAGGGATCTGGATCCATGGATAGAGGGAACAGAGCATCCCCAGAAGGATCTGGATTCATGGCTGGAGGGAACAGAGCATCCCCAGAGGGATCTGGATCCATGGATAGAGGGAACAGAGCATCCCCAGAGGGATCTGGATCCATGGCTGGAGAGCAGGGAGCGTCCCCAGAGGGCTCTGGATCCATGGCTGGAGGGAACGGAGCATCCCCAGAGGGCTCTGGATCCATGGATAGAGGGAACAGAGCATCCCCAGAGGGCTCTGGATCCATGGATAGAGGGAACAGAGCATCCCCAGAGGGCTCTGGATCCATGGATAGAGGGAACGGAGCATCCCCAGAGGGCTCTGACCAGGCTGGATCCATGGCTGGAGGTGCTGCTCCCGGTGTCCCCTCAGCCCCTGCTCTGCTTTCCAGAGCCTGGTGTCCTTCGAGGAGGTGTCCATCTACTTCTCGCCGGAGGAGTGGGTGTTGCTGGCGCCATGGCAACGGGAGCTCTACCAGGAGGTGATGATGGACAACTATGACCTGGTCACCAGCCTGGGTAAGGATGCCACCCTTGGGGACCGACCTGGGCAGCCTCCTCGGTGCACCCCACGTCACTCCCGAGGGCTCTGAGGGGGACAGGCTGAGAGAGTTGGGGTGGTTCAGCCTGGAGAAGGGTCCGAGTTGATCTTGGAGCGACCTGAAGTGGCTCCAAGAAAGCTGGGGAGGGACTTTATACAAGGTTTGGAGTTATAGGGCGAGGGGGGATGGGGAGAAACTGGGGAGGGTCAGACTTAGACTGATCAGAAGGAGGAATTTCTTCACCGTGAGGGTGATGAGGCCCTGGAATAGGTTGACTAGAGATGTCGTGGCTGCCCCATCCCTAGAGGGGTTCAAGGGCAGCTTGGATGGGGCTTGGACCCCCTGGTCCAGTGGGAGGTGTCCCTGCCTGTGGAACTGGATGAGCTTTAAGGTCCCTTCCAACCCAAACTCTTCCACGATTCTATGATGTGGCTGCTTCCTACCCCGGTTCTCCTCACGTCTCTGCCTCCAAGCTGATGTCCCCCAGGCTTGTCCCCACAGCCCCTGGTGGCTCAGGGAACGCTGAGGGGTCTCCTCTCGTGCGCAGACCCCGAGTCCAAGCTCAGCCGCAGGATGGAGCCCAAGGAGGAGCCACACACCAGCGTCCCCGAGGGCGACATCGCAGCTCCGGACGCCCCCAGCACCTGTGAGTGACCACGGGGACACCCCTTGGGGGGACACCGGGCTGGGTTCGGGTGTCCGTGGGGGTCCCCCTCCTCACCGTGACGTCCCCCCTGTTCCCCACAGCTGCCTGGGGCACCGGCGAGGACTCGCCTGAGGACAGCAGCCGCCAGCGCTGGGTCCCGTCGCCACCGCCAGCCGGGACGGCCAAGGAGTTGGGGTACGTGATGCTCCTGTCCGGTTGGCGCGATGCCGACCCGGGCACCTGGGCCGCCGCAGCCCCCCAGGAGCTGCCGGAGTGGGAGCACGCGGAACCAGCACCCGAGGAACCCGAGGAACCCGCGGCGACCGACGAGGAGCTGCTCATCAGCGCTCAGAGCTTCGAGGCCTCGACCGGGCTGAGGGCTCAGCAGGGGCAGCACCGGCTCCCGCTGCCCTCCCACCAGTGCGGTGCCTGCGGCAAAGCTTTCCGGCACTACCGCAACCTCCTGGCGCACAAGAAGCACCGCGGCGGGGCCCGGCTCGTCTGCCGCGAGTGCAGCAGGACCTTCTGCGTCAGGGGGGACCTGCTGCGGCATCGCGCCAGCCATGGTTGCCACGGTGGCCACCGCAGTGCGCTCTGCGGGTGCAGCTTCCGCCACAAGTGCGGACGGCGGGAACACGGCAAGGGGCACGGCGCGAGGAACGGCGCGAGGAACGGCGCGAGGAGTGGCATGAGGCACAGCCAGGAGCGTGGCACGAGGAACGGCACGGAGCACGGCAAGGAGCACGGCACGGAGAGCAGCGCGAGGCGCAGCGAGGAGCTTGGCATGGAGCTTGACATGAGGCGTGGCACAGAGCACGGCAGGGAGCTGAGGCACAGCATGCGGCTCTGCAAGGAACGCGGCAAGGAGCATGGCATGGAGCATGGCACGAGGCACAGCACGGAGCATGGAACAGAGCATGGAATGGAGCATGGCACGAGGCACAGCGCGGAGCACGGAACAGAGCATGGAATGGAGCACGGCACGGAGAACAGCATGAGGCACAACACGAGGCACGGCAAGGAGCGTGGCACAGAGCACAGCAAGGAGCGTGGCACAGAGCATGGAATGGGGCACAACACGAGGCACGGCAAGGAGCGTGGCACAGAGCATGGAATGGAGCATGGAATGGGGCACAGCACGAGGCACAGCAAGGAGTGTGGCACAGAGCACAGCAAGGAGCGTGGCACAGAGCATGGAACGGGGCATGGAATGGGGCACAACACAAGGCACGGCAAGGAGTGTGGCACAGAGCATGGAATGGAGCATGGAATGGGGCACGGCAAGGAGCGCGGCACGAGGTGCGGCACGGAGAGCAGCAAGGAGTATGACACGGAGCGTGGCACGAGGCGCAGCATGGAGAACAGCCAGGAGCAGGGCACGAGGCATGACACGGAGCGTGGCACGAGGCGTGATGCGGAGAACGGAAAGGAGCGTGGCACGAGGCACAGCGTGAGGCACGGCACAGAGCATGGCAAGGAGCACGGCACAGAGAAAATCAAGGAGCATGGCACAGAGCACGGCACGGAGCACGGCATGAGGCACAGGATGGGATATGGCACAGAGAACATCAAGGAGTGCAGCACAGAGCATGGCATGAGGCACAGCATGGGATATGGCACAGAGAACATCAAGGAGTGCAGCACAGAGCATGGCATGAGGCACAGGATGGGATATGGCACGGAGAACATCAAGGAGTGCAGCACAGAGCATGGCACGGAGCATGGCACAAGGCACAGCACGGAACACAGCACAGAGAGCATCAAGGAGCACAGCACAGAGCATGGCATGAGGCACAGCATGGGATATGGCACAGAGAACATCGAGGAGTGCAGCACAGAGCATGGCATGAGGCACAGGATGGGATATGGCACAGAGAACATCGAGGAGTGCAGCACAGAGCATGGCATGAGGCACAGGACGGGATATGGCACAGAGAACATCGAGGAGTGCAGCACAGAGCATGGCATGAGGCACAGGATGGGATATGGCACAGAGAACATCGAGGAGTGCAGCACAGAGCATGGCATGAGGCACAGGATGGGATATGGCACAGAGAACATCAAGGGGCACAGCGCAGAGCATGGCATGAGGCACAGCACGGAACACAGCACGGAGAGCATCAAGGAGCACAGCACAGAGCATGGCATGAGGCACAGCACGGAACACAGCACAGAGAGCATCAAGGAGCATGGCACGGAGCATGGCATGAGGCACAGGACGGGATATGGCACAGAGAACATCAAGGAGTGCAGCACAGAGCATGGCATGAGGCACAGGATGGATTATGGCACAGAGAACATCAGGGAGTGCAGCACAGAGCATGGCATGAGGCACAGCATGGGATATGGCACAGAGAGCATCAAGGAGCGCAGCACAGAGCATGGCACAGAGCACAGCACAAGGCACAGCACGGAGCACATCAAGGAGCACAGCACAGAGCATGGCATGAGGCACAGGACGGGATATGGCACAGAGAACATCAAGGAGTGCAGCACAGAGCATGGCACAGAGCATGGCACGAGGCACAGCATGGAGTATGGCACAGAGAACGTCAAGGAGCACGGGACAGAGCATGGCATGAGGCACAGGATGGGATATGACTCAGAGAACATCAAGGGGCACAGCGCAGAGCATGGCACGAGGCACAGCACAGAACACAGCACGGAACACGGCACGGAGCACGTCGGCGTCGCCCGCCTGAAGTGCCCCGAGTGCGAGAGCCGCTTTGAGGACGCCGCCAGCCTGCGCCGGCACCGTCGCGGGCACCGCGAGGAGCGCCCCTTCGTCTGCGTGCGCTGCCAGCGCAGCTTCAGCTGGAGGGAGAGCCTCCTGATCCACCAGCGCAGCCACGCGCAGGAGCGCTCCCACCCCTGCCCCGAGTGCGGCCGCCGCTTCAGCCGCAGCGGCAACCTGCAGGTGCACCGGCGCGTGCACACCGGAGAGAAGCCCTTCGCCTGCCCCCGCTGCGACAAGGCCTTCTGCAACAAGGCCAACCTCAGCACCCACAAGAGGCTCCATCGGCGCGGCAGGAGCCAGAGGGAGCGCGGAGACGGGGACCGGGAGCCCCTCGGAGCAGGGGACGAGCCCACCGGCTGCCAGCAGTAGGAATTCATAGAATCATAGAATCATACAACAACCAGGTTGGAAGGGACCCATCAGATCTTGTAGTCCAACCATTCCTATCAAACACTAACCCATGTCCCTCAGCACCTCATCCACCCGTCCCTTAAACACCTCCAGGGAAGGGGAATCAACCACCTCCCTGGGCAGCCTATTCCAATGCCCAATGACCCTCTGTGTGAAAAACTTCCTCCTAATCTCCAGCCTAAATCTCCCCTGGTGGAGCTTGAGGCCATTCCCTCTTGTCCTGTCCCCTGTCCCTTGGGAGAAGAGCCCAGCTCCCTCCTCTCCACAACCTCCTTTCAGGGAGTTGGAGAGAGTAATGAGGTCTCCTCTCAGCCTCCTCTTCTCCAGGATAAACCCCCCCCAACTCTCTCAGCCGCTCCTCACAGGGTCTGTTCTCCAGCCCCTTCACCAGCTTCGTGGCTCTTCTCTGGACTCTCTCCAGAGCCTCAACATCCTTCTTGTGCTGAGGGGCCCACAACTGAACACAGGATTCAAGGAGCAGCCTCACCAGTGCTGAGTCCAGAGGGAGAATCACCTCCCTGGCCCTGCTGGTCACACCATTTCTGATCCAAACCAAGATGCCATTGGCCTTCTTGGCCACCTGGGCACACTGCTGGCTCATGGTCAGTTGCTGTCGACCAACCCCCCCAGGTCCCTCTCCTCCTGGCAGTTTTCCAGCCAGACTTCTCCCAGTCTGGAGCTCTGCTCAGGGTTGTTGTGCCCCAAGTGCAGGACGCGGCATTTGGCCGTGTTAAACCTCATCCCATTGGGCTCAGCCCATGGATCCAGCCTGTTCAGGTCCCTTTGCAGAGCCTCCCGACCCTCCAGCAGATCCACACTTGCACACAGCTCAGTGTCATCTGCACATCTTTGTGTCATAGGAAGGGTTGGACTCCGGGAGCCGGTGGGTCTCCTCCATCCCGGTCGTTCTATAATTCTATGATTCAGCATCTGTGGCTGCTCTGGAGCGCAGGGCAACGTTCATCCTCTTTAAAAATAGCTCCAAAGTCGCCCTTTTTCCAGTTTATTTCAAGTATCATGGAGAGCAGCTCCACCAGCCGATTCCCTCGGGACTCTGGGACCCATCAGGTCCCGTCGATTCCTGTGCATCCAGGCTACGGAGATAGTCAGGAACTCGATCTTCTCCCAGCGAGAGCGACTTTGCTCCCTCAGACCCTCTTCGCTCGAGAGGTGTGGGGAGAGAGGCTGCTGGAGACGGCAGGTGAGAAGAAGAGTTGCTGAGAACTTCAGTTCTGTCCTCATCTGCTCATCCAAGGTGACTGTTTCTACTCAGCAGAGGGACTGAGAAGCTCAGTCCCCTCCTCGTCGGCTCATCCGAGGTCACCGTTTCCATCCCTCAGAGGGGTTGAGTAGCTCGTCTCCTCATCCGAGGTCTCCGTTTCCATCCCTCAGAGGGGTTGAGTAGCTCGTCTCCTCATCCGAGGTCTCCGTTTCCATCCCTCAGAGGGGTTGAGTAGCTCGTCTCCTCATCCGAGGTCTCCGTTTCCACTCCGCAGAGGGAAACGCTTGCTTTGACCTCCCATTTCTGCTTGATGAGCCTTCTCATTAGTCTTTTCATTCCTTGCCCAGCTCAGCTCCAGTGGTTTCTTGGCCTCCCTGACCCTGTCCCCACCAGACAGCATTTCCATCCTTCTCCAAGATTCCCTGTCCCTGCTCCCAAAGCCTGTGAAGTTCCCTCTTGGTCTTCAGTTTGACCAGTGGGGCTCAACTCTGCTGCTCTCCTCCCTTCCCTGCCTGGTATCCTCCTCCTGGAGATGGAGAGCTCCGGCACTTGATGGAAATCATCCCCAACCAGCTGCTGGATCCATGGCTGGAGAGAACGGAGCATCCCCAGAGGGATCTGGATCCATGGCTGGAGAGCAGGGAGCATCCCCAGAGGGATCTGGATCCATGGCTGGAGGGAACAGAGCATCCCCAGAGGGATCTGGATCCATGGATAGAGGGAACAGAGCATCCCCAGAGGGATCTGGATCCATGGATAGAGGGAACAGAGCATCCCCAGAGGGATCTGGATCCATGGATAGAGGGAACAGAGCATCCCCAGAGGGATCTGGATCCATGGATAGAGGGAACGGAGCATCCCCAGAGGGATCTGGATCCATGGATAGAGGGAACGGAGCATCCCCAGAGGGATCTGGATCCATGGCTGGAGGGAACAGAGCATCCCCAGAGGGATCTGGCCATGCGGGAGGGACACCCTGAGCTCATCTTCTCCAAACTCCTGCTGAGGGGGCTTTGCCGCTACAGGTCCCGGTGACATTCAAGGATTTGGCTCCTTGGAGGATCAGGCAGAGCAGGAGGAGCTGTTCTGGGACTCCCAGTCGGACATTGAGAGGCTGGAGCCATCCCAACCACCTCCACTTTTCCCTGTGCCGCTTCTCCAGGACTCATCACGTTCTCGCAGATAGTTTCATGGGTTAGTTGGACACGAGGGTCAGTGCCTGGTTGGGGGGAACCCTCTCCCAGTTTTAGGGAGAAGGTGGCCACCCAGTTCAGCTTGTGGCCCCTCCAGAACCACCCAGCTCCGTGTCCCAGGTAGGTGCAGGGGGTGTTGGTGCATTTGAAACCTCGGAGCACGACGCGGCCGGTGATTCCTCCTCGTTTAATAAACGCCTTTGGCCCAGATGATTCCTCCTCGTTTAATAAATGCCTTCAGCACAGATGATTCTCTTGGGTCAGGTGAGTGGTTGCCAGGTGGGATTGGAGGGGCTTGGGAGCATCTGGTGGTGGAAAACTTTAATTTACAGCTGCTCCTGGACAGGTTTGGATGGAGGTAGAAAACTGGTTGGCTGGAGGGCCCAGAGAGTGGTGGGAAATGGTGTTAAGTCCAGCTGGAGGCCAGTGACAAGTGGTGTCCCCAGGGCTCAGTGCTGGGTCCAGCCCTGGTCAATGTCTTCATCAATGACCTGGATGAGGGCATCGAGGGTACCCTTAGCAAGTTTGCAGATGACACTGAGCTGTGTGGAAGTGTGGATCTGCTGGAGGGTCGGGAGGCTCTGCAAAGGGACCTAAACAGGCTGTATCCATGGGCTGAGTCCAATGAGATGAGGTTTAACACGGCCAAATGCCAGGTCCTGCACTTGGGGCACAACAACCCTGAGCAGAGCTCCAGACTGGGAGAAGTCTGGCTGGAAAACTGCCAGGAGGAGAGGGACCTGGGGGGGTTGGTTGACAGCGACTGACCATGGGCCAGCAGTGTGCCCAGGGGGCCAAGAAGGCCAATGGCATCCTGGCTTGGATCAGAAATGGTGTGACCAGCAGGGCCAGGGAGGTGATTCTCCCTCTGGACTCAGCACTGGTGAGGCTGCTCCTTGAATCCTGTGTTGAGTTGTGGGCCCCTCAGCACAAGAAGGATGTTGAGGCTCTGGAGAGAGTCCAGAGAAGAGCCACGAAGCTGGTGAAGGGGCTGGAGAACAGGCCCTATGAGGAGCAGCTGAGAGAGCTGGGGGGGTTTATCCTGGAGAAGAGGAGGCTGAGAGGAGACCTCATTACTCTCTCCAACTACCTGAAAGGAGGTTGTGGAGAGGAGGGAGCTGGGCTCTTCTCCCAAGGGACAGGGGACAGGACGAGAGGGAATGGCCTCAAGCTCCACCAGGGGAGATTTAGGCTGGAGATTAGGAGGAAGTTTTCCACAGAAAGGGTCATTGGGCATTGGAATAGGCTGCCCAGGGAGGGGGTTGATTCCCCTTCCCTGGAGGTGTTTAAGGGACCAATGGATGAGGTGCTGAGGGACATGGGTTAGTGTTTGATAGGAATGGTTGGACTCGATGATCCGATGGGTCTCTTCCAACCTCCTTGTTCTATGATGCTATGATTAGCCATCCCAGTTCCAATCCCAGAGCCCCCAAGCTGCTCCCCTCGGCCTTCTCTCCAGCTCAGGGAGAGGTGCTGGGTCCCTCTGGCTGCCCCAGAGGGTGTCTCCACTTCTCCAGATCTTTCCTGAACTGGAGGAGCTGGGATCTCAGAGCATCCTGGTCCAGGGGAGAGCAGGGACATCCCAGGGGAAGCAACCTGGCTGGGGGGACACCAGCCTGTCCCTTTGGGGCAACACTGGAGCAACCTGGGCCAAGAGACACTAGAGCTTCCCAGCTCAGGGAGGACCAGGGGACAGCAGGACATCCCTGCTCAGGGGACAGTGGAGCATCCAGCCCTGGGGGATTGGGGACACCAGAGTGTCCCTGTTTGGGGATGCTGGACCATCCCAACCTGGGGGGCAACGGAGCATCCCTGTCTGGGGACATCAGAGCATCCCTGGTTGGGGACACAGCAGCATCCCTGGTTGGGGACACTGGAGCATCTGTATTTGGGGACAATCCCTGTTTGGGGATACTGAATCATCCCTGTTTGGGGACACTGGAGCATCTGTGTTTGGGACAATCCCTGTTTGGGGACACCAGAGCATCCCTGTTTGGGGACTCTGGAACATCCCTGGTTGGAGACATGGGAACATCCCTGTTTGGGGTCATCAGAGCATCCCTGTTTAGGGACATGGGAACATCCCTGTTTAGGGACACGGGAACATCCCTGTCTGGGGACATAGGAGCATCCCTGTCTGGGGACACTGGAGCATCTGTATTTGGGGACAATCCCTGATTGGGGACAGTGGAGCATCCCTGTTGGGTACATCAGAGCATCCCTTGTTGGGGACACTGAATCATCCTTGTTTGGGGACACTGGAGCATCCCTGGTTGGGGACACTGGATTATCCCTGTTTGGGGACATCAGAGCATCCCTATTTAGGGACACGAGAGCATCCCTGTTCGGGGACAGTGGAGCATCTGTATTTGGGGACAATCCCTGTCTGGGGACAGTGGAGTATCCCTGTCTGGGGACACCGGAGCATCCCTGGTTGGGGACATCAGAGCATCCCTGGTTGGAGACATGGGAACATCCCTGTTTGGGGTCATCAGAGCATCCCGGTGTGGGGACATGGGAACATCCCGGTCTGGGGACACTGGAGCATCTGTATTTGGGGACAATCCCTGTTTGGGGACACCAGAGCATCCCTGGTTTGGGACATTGGAGCATCCCTGGTTGGGGACACTGGAGCATCCCTGGTTGTGGACACAGCAACATCCTTGTCTGGGGACATGGGAACATCCCTGTTTGGGGACATCAGAGCATCCCTGGTTGGGGACACTGCAGCATCTGCATTTGCAGACAATCCCTGTTTGGGGACAGTGGAGCATCCCTGGTTGGGGACATCAGAGCATCCCTGTTTAGGGAAATCAGAGCATCCCTGTCTGTGGACACTGGAGTATCTGTATTTGGGGACACTGGAGCATCCCTGGTTGGGGACATCAGAGCAGCCCTGGTTGGGGACACTGGAGCATCCCTGTCTGGGACTCTGAAGCATCCCTGTTTGGGGACATTGGAGTATCCCTGGTTAGGGGGACTGGGAGTCCCTGGGCTGGGGAGGGGGGGGGTTCGGGGGGTGGGGGGGGGCAGGACTACAGGTCCCATCAGGCAGTGGGGCAGGAGCCTCTTTGTCCGCCTCGCCCCGAGCGCTCCCGGCACCGAACGGCTGCTGCTCCAGCCTCCGAGGTGAGGGGAGGGGGGGGGGCACCGGGATGGGGAGGGGGGACCGGGATGGGGAGGGGGATGGGAGGGGAGGGGGATGGGATCAGAAGGGAGGGGCACTGGGATGGGGAGGGGGATGGAGGGGAGGGGGCACTGGGATGGGGAGGGGGATGGGATCAGAAGGGAGGGGCACTGGGATGGGGAGGGGGGGTGGAGGGGAGGGGGCACTGGGATGGGGAGGGGGCACCGGGATGAGGAGGGGGTTGGGAGTTGGGGGGGCACTGGGATGGGGAGGGGGATGGGATGGGAGGGGAGGGGGGACTGGGATGGGGAGGGGGCAACGGGATGGGAGGGGGCACTGGGATGAGGAGGGGGATGGGAGGGGGCACTGGGGTGAGGAGGGGGATGGAGGGGAGGGGGGACTGGGGTGGGGAGAGGGATGGAGAGGAGGGGGGACCAGGATGAGGAGGGGGATGGGGGGGACACTGGGATGGGGAGGGGAATGGGAGGAGAGGCACTGGGATGAGGAGGGGGTTGGGAGGGGGCACTGGGATGGGGAGGGGGTTGGGAGTGGGGGGGGACTGGGATGAGGAGAGAGATGGGGGGGGAGCACTGGGATGGGGAGGGGGATGGGATGGGAGGGGGCACTGGGATGAGGAGGGGGATGGAGGGGAGGGGGGACTGGGATGAGGAGGGGGATGGAGGGGAGGGGGTACAGGGATGGGGAGAGGGGAGGGTGATGGGAGGGGAGGGGGATGGAGAGGAGGGGCACTGGGATGGGGAGGGGGATGGGGGGGGCATTGGGATGGGGAGGGGGATGGGAGGGGGACATTGGGATGGGAGGGGGCACCGAGATGAGGAGGGGGATGGGAGGAGAGGCACTGGGATCGGGATGGGGTCACTGGGAGGGGAGCACTGGGATGGGGAAGGGGGCACTAGGAGGGGAACACTGGGATGGGGAGGGTATTGGGAGGGGGCACTGGGAGGGGAGCACTGGGAGGGGAACACTGGGATGGGGATGAGGGCACTAGGAGGAGAGCACTGGGATGAGGAGGGAGACACTAGGAGGGGAGAACTGGGATGGGGGTCACTGGGAGGGGAACACTGGGATGGGAAGGGGGGTCACTGGGAAGGGAGCACTGGGATGGGGGTGGGGGGTCACTGGCAGGGGAGCACTGGGATGGGGAGGGGGGCACTGGGAGGGCAACACTGGGATGGGGTGGGGGGTACTGGCAGGGGGCACTGGGATGGGGAGGGGGTCACCAGGAGAGGAGCACTGGGATGGGGAGGGGGACACTAGGAGGGAGCACTGGGATGGGCAGAGGGACACTGGGAGAGACTGGGGGACGTCGAGTGAGGTGGGGGGACACTGGGACAAGCTGGGAGGGCACTGGGATGGGGTTGGGAGGGAACTGGGATGGGCGAAGGGGGCACTGGGATGGGGCGGGAGGACACTGGGATGGGTTGGGGGAAATGGGATGGGGTGGGGGGGGTACTGGGACGGGGGGGGGTGCAGCTGCCAGGGCCTGGAAGGATCCTTCCCCATCCCTCAGGTGGGTGATTCCGGAGGGACCCCAGCCCCCTCGGCGATGGAGAGAAAGGAGGAGAAGCCGTTTTGGGGGGACCCCAGGGATGCTGCAAACGGTATGGGGGGCAAACAGGGCAGGTCCCACACTGGCCACACTGGATCCATGGCTGGAGGGAACGGAGCATCCCCAGAGGGATCTGGATCCATGGATAGAGGGAACAGAGCATCCCCAGAGGGATCTGGATCCATGGATAGAGGGAACAGAGCATCCCCAGAGGGATCTGGATCCATGGCTGGAGGGAACGGAGCATCCCCAGAGGGATCTGGATCCATGGATAGAGGGAACAGAGCATCCCCAGAGGGATCTGGATCCATGGATAGAGGGAACAGAGCATCCCCAGAGGGATCTGGATCCATGGATAGAGGGAACAGAGCATCCGCAGAGGGATCTGGATCCATGGATAGAGGGAACAGAGCATCCGCAGAGGGATCTGGATCCATGGATAGAGGGAACAGAGCATCCCCAAAGGGATCTGGATCCATGGATAGAGGGAACGGAGCATCCCCAGAGGGATCTGGATCCATGGATAGAGGGAACGGAGCATCCCCAGAGGGATCTGGTCAGGCTGGATCCATGGATGGGATCCATGCTCAGGATCTCCAGAGCAGCTTTGTCTCCCTCAGGAAAGGTCTGGATGGGCATGAAATGCGAGATTGTGGTGAAAACAGAGCCGGAGGACAAGTCCTCCATCGGGTGTCCCCAGGACCCGGGTGCCACCGTCCCCACCATCCCCAGCATCTCCAGCATCGGTGAGTCGGACCAGGTGCCAGCACAGGTCAAGCGCAAGGACAGCCCCGAGTGCCCCATCCGGAGGCTCAGGCTGTGCTTTCCCTTCCACAGGGGTCAGAGCAGAGGGCGGCGTGAAGAGTGAATCCGAGGATGAAGCCTACGGCAGCTCCTGCTCCAGCTCCCAGGAGGAGGACCTGCCCCACGGCCCCGAGGGCTGTGAGTGGGGCTGGGGGGACCCAGGGGGCTGGGATGGGAGATGCAGCCAGCGTGTCCGGATGCTTCGCCGGGTGCTGATGTTGCTCCCCATGCAGGAGGGATGGGTGCTGGGTGCTGGATGGGAGCGGTTTGATGCATCCAGGGCCTCCAGACGCTTCGTTAGGTGCTGGATGGGAGAGGGGAGATGCAGCCAGGGCCTCTGGATGCTTTGCCAGGTGCTGGGATGAGACCAAGGACATGCAACTAGGGTGTCTGGACACTTTGCCAGGTGCTGGTGCTGCTCCCCATGCAGGAGGGATGGGTGCTGGGTGCTGGATGGGAGCGGTTTGATGCATCCAGGGCGTCCAGACACTTCGTTAGGTGCTGGATGGGAGAGGGGAGATGCAACCACAGCTTCCAGATGCTTTGCCAGGTGCTGGGATGAGACCAAGGACACGCAACTAGGGTGTCTGGATGCTTTGCCAGGTGCTGGTGCTGCTCCCCATGCAGGAGGGATGGGTGCTGGGTGCTGGGTTGGAAGCAGGGAGATGCAGTCAGGATGTCCAGATGCTTCGTTGGGTGCTGGATGGGAGAGGGGAGATGCAGCCAGGGCCTCCGGATGCCTTGCCAGGTGCTGGGATGAGAGCAAGGACACACAACCAGGGTGTCTGGATGCTTTGCAAGGTGCTGGTGCTGCTCCCTGTGCAGGAGGAGTCAGTGCTGGGTGCTGAGATCAGAGCAAGGGCACTCGGAGCAAGTCCAGAGAAGACCGACAAGTCTGGTGAAGGGGCTGGAGAACAGAACCTGAGGAGCTGCTGAGAGAGCTGGGGGTGTTTATCCTGGAGAAGAGGAGGCTGAGAGGAGACCTCATTACTCTCTACAACTACCTGAGAGGAGGTTGTGGAGAGGAGGGAGCTGGGCTCTTCTCCCAAAGGGACAGGGGACAGGACGAGAGGGAATGGCCTCAAGCTCCACCAGGGGAGATTTAGGCTGGAGATTAGGAGGAGTTTTTGCACAGAAAGGGTCATTGGGCATTGGAATAGGCTGCCCAGGGAGGTGGTTGATTCCCCTTCCCTGGAGGTGTTTAAGGGACGGGTGGATGAGGACTTGAGGGACTTGGTTTAGTGTTTGATAGGAATGGTTGGACTAGAAGATCCGATGGGTCTCTTCCAACCTGGTTGTTCTATGATTCTGTGATTCTAACTCGGGTGTCTGGACGCTTTGCAAGGTGCTGATGTTGCTCCCCATGCAGGAGGGATGGGTGCTGGGTGCTGGGTTGGAAGCAGAGAGTTGCGTCCAGGGTGTGCGGATGCCAGTAATACTGCCCGATGGGTTTCAGAGTCCATCGGGGGCTCCCACCACGTTGTCCACCTGCAGGTGATGCCGAGCCCGAGGTCATCGTGAAGGTGGAGCCGGACGAGGAGTTGTTCACCGGGTGCCCGCGCGGCCTGGGTGACCCGGGAGCTCCTGGTCACCGCGGTGCTGCAGGTGAGGGGAGGGGGTTGATTCCCCTTCCCTGGAGGAGTTTAAGGTGTGGGACATGGGTTAGTGATTGATGGGAATGGCTGGACTCGATGATCCGGTGGGTCTCGTCCAACCTGGTGGTTCTGTGATTCTCCAACCTGGTCACGTCTTTTCTGTGTAACCCAAACTGATTATGTTTGGCACCAGAACTGGACACAGGACTCCCCATGTGGCCTGACACGTGTTGAGTTGAGTGGGATAACGACGGAACCATGGAATGGGTTGGAAGGGACCTTAAAGCTTGTCCAGTTCCAACCCCCATGGGCAGCGGGGATCCCACTGGATCAGGTTGCCCCAAGCCCCATCCAGCCTGGCCTGGACGGAGCCTCCTCAGCCTCATCATCAAGAATTTTTTCCTAGTGTTTAGTCTAAATCTTCCCCTTTCTGATTTAAAACCATTCCCCCTTGCGCTGTCCCTGCTCTCCCTGATCCACAGCCCCTCCCCAGCTCTCCTGGAGCCCCTTCCAGCCCTGGAAGCTGCTCCGAGGTCTCCCTGGAGCCTTCTCCAGGCTGAACATCCCCAACTCGTCCCAGCGGCAAACCGTTTATTAAAGGCCTGTCAAATGCCCATATTCGGTAGATCATCACAGAAGCTGACGCTGTGACAAATGCTTGAAATCCAGTGCATTTCTCTTCTAAATTCCCCTATTTTCACTCTAATGAAAGGTCTTCTGAACAGAACCGTTTTGAAACAAAAGAAAACTCCAGAAATCTCTGTTAAATACGTGCATTTCTACTCTATTCGGGGTTCTGCATGCCCAGTTAATCACTGTACCTCTCTGTCTGGCCACCTGCTGCTTATTTTATGGGCTTGAAAAGAAGAATAAGTAGGAATGACTGAACTTCAATCATTCAAACAGAGCTTTTATAACAAAAACTGTCCTCAGCCACTTGCCCTTATCTCAGACCTAGCCCGAACAAAACTTTGTTCCAGTCGAAATGAGCCAGACTATTAAAGCTTCTGTCCTCGTTAGTTTTTGGGGTTTGTCCCACGGCTCCAGTTCTGGTTTTGAGTGGAAATTTAAAGGCTGCGGTAGCTAACTCAAGGCTGTGTCGGGGAAAGGCTGATCTTAGCTGCAATGAAACAGATCAGAAATGGCTGAGGCCTCGTAAGCTCATCCTGAAAATGCTTCGTATCCAGTTGCTGCCCAGGGAGATGGTTGATTTGCCTTCCCTGGAGGGATTTAAAGGACGGGTGGACGAGGTGCTGAGGGACATGGTTTAGTGTTTGATGGGAATGGTTGGACTCGATGATCCGGTGGGTCTTTTCCAACCTGGTGATTCTGTGATTCTGTGAGCTCTCTTGGCAGGCGGCAAGTGGCGTCCCAAGGAGGAGCCGGAGGAGGTGAAACCAGAGGCGGCTGAGCTCTCCAAGAGCCTGTGGGATGCCTCGAGGGGCTCCCTGGAGCGTGGACCCCAAGCCCACCTCAGCCCAGGGCTGGGGCAGCAGGCGTGGGGTGCGGCGGCCGAGCTCCAGCGCAGCCGGATGGTGCCCGGGGGGCTCAGCCTGGAGGAGACCCCAGCTCCGGTGGGGCACAGACTCCCTCCTGCCTCTCCCTGTGCTTCCAGCAGCGCCGTGACCCCCAGCCCCGAGGTGGCCAAGCGGCGTCCCGGTGGCCAACGAGCCGGGCGACCCTTCGCCTGCAGCGAGTGCGGGAAGAGCTTCCAGCACCGAGGGAACCTGGTCACCCACCTGCGGGTGCACACGGGGGAGAAGCCCTTCGCCTGCGCCGCCTGCGGCAAGAGCTTCAGCCAGAAGGGCGACCTGATGCGGCACCAGCGCATCCACACGGGCGAGAAGCCCTTCGCCTGCAGCGAGTGCGGCAAGAGCTTCTGCTCCAAGCAGACCTTCGTCCTGCACCAGCGCATCCACACCGGGGAGAAGCCCTTCGCCTGCTCCGACTGCGGCAAGAGCTTCAACCGCAAGGCCAACTTCCTCACCCACCAGAAGATCCACCGCGGGGAGCGTCCCTTCCTCTGCGCCGAGTGCGGCAAGGCCTTCTGCGCCAAGAAGACCTTCGTCCTCCACCAGAAGATCCACGTGGGCGGCCGCCCCTTCGCCTGCTCCGAGTGCGGCAAGAGCTTCAGCCGCAACGGCGACCTGAGCCGGCACCGGCGCATCCACACGGGCCAGCGCCCCTTCGCCTGCGCCGACTGCGGCAAGAGCTTCAGCCACAACGGGGAGCTGATCAAGCACCGGCGCATCCACACCGGGGAGAAGCCCTTCGCCTGCGCCGACTGCGGCAAGAGCTTCAACCGCAAGGGCACCCTCATCACCCACCGGCGCATCCACACCGGGGAGCGCCCCTTCGCCTGCCCCGACTGCGGGAAGACCTTCAACCTGAAGACGACGCTGATGAAGCACAAGCGCATCCACACCGGGGAGCGCCCCTTCGCCTGCCTGGAGTGCGGCAAGAGCTTCAAGTACAAGGGGAACCTGCGGACCCACCAGCTCACCCACGCGGTGGAGCGCGTCTACCCCTGCACCCAGTGTGGGGACATCTTCAGCCACAAGAAGGAGCTGACGGCACACCAGAGGGGGCACAGGGAGCAGAGGATCGTCTCCGGCTACCAGGGAGGAGAGGCCTTCAGCCTGTTCCTCCCTGTGCACCTTGCGTCCTGCACCAAGCTCCCAGTATCACCGGAAGCCTTGTCCAAGGACCAGTAAGGCAGCTGGTGGCTGTGGGAGAGCCTGGAGTCCTACCCCTGGCGCATCCCTGCAGCTGGAGAGGAGGAGCAATGGGATCTCCCATCGCTGGTGGATGGAGAACAGAACCTATGAGGAGCGGCTGAGAGAGCTGGGGGGGTTTATCCTGGAGAAGAGGAGGCTGAGGGGAGACCTCATTGCTCTCTGCAACTACCTGAAGGGAGGTTGTGGAGAGGAGGGAGCTGGGCTCTTCTCCCAAGGGACAGGGGACAGGATGAGAGGGAATGGCCTCAAGCTCCACCAGGGGAGATTTAGGCTGGAGATTAGGAGGAAGTTTTTCACACAGAGAGTCATTGGGCATTGGAATAGGCTGCCCAGGGAGGGGGTTGATTCACCTTCCCTGGAGGTGTTTAAGGGATGGGTGGATGAGGTCTTGAGGGACATGGGTTAGTGTTTGATAGGAATGGTTGGACTCAATGATGTGATGGGTCTCTTCCAACCTGGTGATTCTATGATTCTATGATCACTGGAGACCTGGAGCTGCTGTGGGGCTGTAGGACACAGTGGTGGAGCCCCAGGTTCCTGGGCAGGGAACACCAGAGAGGGGTGCTGGTGGCTCTGGGCAGCACTGGGAGAGCTGTCCCACTCGCTCCAGCTGGGGCTGGTGGCCGCTTGTGGGGACCCAGAGCGAGCGGAGCAGGAGGTCTGGCCTTGTGCTGGCTCTGTTCACGTCCCAAGCACGTGGGAGGCTTCGTCTTCCCCCAACCCTGAGTCGCTGCCCCTTTAGAAACCTTTGAAAGCCAATTGCAACGGGTCGGTGTGAAGACTGGGGTCACCTTGTGCCTCCTGCCAGCCCAGGGCTGTCCCCTCGCCGGGTTCTCTGTCCCCAGTGCTGTGTCCAGCCTGGCTCGGGCTCCTCTCCGTGATCCCCTTGCCTTGTGCACAGGGACCCCAGTTCAGCTGCTGCTTGGAAAGGGGATGGCGAGGGCTGGGCTCATGGGGACATGAGAATTCCCCCGGGGAGCCCTTGAGACGCAGCACGGGAGGATTTGTAGCTGTTCCTTCTTTTTTTCTGATCTGGAAGTGAACAATAAGTACAAACAAATACAAGGGAACCCATTTGTCTGGTACAATTTGCTGTATGTTCTTTCTGCTCCCCCTGCCTGGCCGACCCTTGCATGGGAACTGTGGGACCAGCATCCCAGTATCCCAGCCAGGGAGGGCACCAGCATCCCAGTATCCCAGCTCTTCCCACACTCCTTATAGTTGAACAGTCGCTTCCCTGTGTGGATGCGCTGGTGCCTGGACAGGTTGCTCTTCCAGCAGAAGCTCTTTCCGCACTCGGTGCAGGTGAAGGGGCTGCTGTGGATCTGCTTGTGTGTGCCCACCGCACTCTGGCCCCCGAAGCTCTCACTGCGCTCAGGGCGCGTGACGAGGGTCTTCTCCAGCGGCTGGGGGGCCAGGCCAAGGGGAGGGGGAGGGGGCCCTTCTGGCCCCCCCTGGCTCCCGCTTGCTTCACTAGTGGGTGAGCCCCCCAAGATCCTGCTGGTGTCACCCCCCACTGTCCCCGTGGATCCCAGGGACTCGTCTGGCACAGGGCTCTGCTGCCTCCACTGCTCCCGAGGTGGGTCTGGCACACACGGCGTCTCTCCTCCCTCCAGCTTGCAGATGATCTCGGGCTTGACGGTGACCAAGCCTGTGTGGGGCACAGAGAGAAGCTGCGTCTGATGAACTGCTGGGATGGCAGCCCCGGCCCCAGCACCCCCAGCCCCAGCAGCTCCAGAACCCCCAGCTCCAGCAATACCAACCCAAACATGTTGGCCCCTGCACCCCCAGCCCTAAACCCCGAGTCCTGAAACCCCCAGCCCCAGCAGCCCTAGGCCCTCCAGCTCTAGCAGCCCCTACACCCCGAACCCCAACTCTTCGGGTCCAATAGATTTTGCTAAGAGAACAAGGCAGAGTTGCCAGCAACATAAATGTCTATTTAAAATTAAATCATAGAATCATAGAATCACCAGGTTGGAAGAGACCCACCGGATCATGGAGTCCAACCATTCCCATCGAACACTAATGAACATTAGAAATAAAAAAACCTGGTTGACCAGGATCCTCGTTAACAAAGGGCGAGAATCTCAGGCTAACGCATTGGGGAATATTTATGGCCCCAAAGATACACATAACAAGCTAGACAGGACAAGCTTTAGACCAGTAATCTTCAAGGCTGCGGCTCAGAGTGCTCTGGTTTTCGTCCAAACAGTTTCGAGCTGCCCGGATGCTCCTTTTTCTCTTATCTCTGTGCCTCCTGGTGGTACCAGTTCACCTAATGGCCTCTTGTTTGGCTAAACAAGGAGGGGGAGGCTGAGGACTTGTGGGGAATTTCTGCAGCCCTGGAAGGGGCCTCTTCAGGGGGGGTCTCTTCCAGTCCCTTGATTCTGCAGTCATTTCAGGTGTTATGGTAATATTGGGGAGTCCTGTTGACACACGCGGAATCAAGACTCCATAACTTATAAAGTAGGTATGTTTATTCAGCGCTGAGACGCACGGCAACTCCTCTTAGCTTCATACAGCAAACTCTTACCTATTCCTAAAATGCTTATACATATTAATGAGTTTGAGAAGAGACCTCTTCCTGTTTTTTTCCCAGGGATAGGGGCAGTTATATTCCTTCTGCATCCCTGCTCTCAGGAATCCAGTTGTCCTTATCAGTGATGTTTCCGCTCTTATCACAGGTCCAGATGACTTGTCCTGCTTCTCAGAAGTCTTTTAACAACAGGCCCCCTTCCTACATAAGGCTCACAGAGATATGTTGTTTTAGCTAAACAACTGTCATCCTGGTGTATTCTGTAGGTGTGAGCAGTCTCTATTCCGCTCTCCTTCAAGTGTCAGTTGCTTTGCTAAAATATTCTACTTATTGCGCAGTGTTAGTCCTTTCTTTGTTTTCATCTGGGGCTGCTAAGCAATGGTTATCCTGTCAGTACTTCCCCCAGGCCCCAAATCACTGTGTGCTCCACACACCTCCAGCCCCAGCAGCCACAGGCCACGAGGGCTCTGCACCCCCAGGCCCAACCGGCCCAGATCCCCCAGCACCCCCAGCCCCCAAATCCCCATCCCCAGCAGCCCCAACAAGCCCAGTCATAGAATCATAGAACCACCAGGTTGGAAGAGACCCATCGGATCACTGAGTCCAACCATTCCTATCAAACACTAAACCATGTCCCTCAGCACCTCGTCCACCCGTCCCTTAAACACCTCCAGGGAAGGGGAATCAACCCCCTCCCTGGGCAGCCTATTCCAATGCCCAATGACCCTCTGTGTGAAAAACTTCGTCCTAATCTCCAGCCTAAATCTCCCAGCAATCCCAGCCCAAAACCCTGAAGCCCCCAGCCCCATCAGGCCTAGACCCTCCAGCTCTAGCAGCCTGGACACCCTGAACCCTAACACCTCCAGCAGCTCCAGTCCCAGCCACCCCAGACCCAAAATCCCCATCAGCCCCAACACCTCAGCCCCAGCACCCCCAGTCCCATCAGCCCTGGGCCCAGCACCCCCAGCCCCCCCAATCCCATCCCCTCAGCTCCTCAGCCCCATGTCCCCATCCCCTCCCCTGACCGAGGGGCAGCCGTGGGTGTCCAGCATCCCGAGGGCCGATGGGAGCCGCCAGCTCCAGCCCCCGAGCGGCCCCGAGTTGTCCCGAGCGCCTCCGAGTTGTCCCGAGCGTCCTCCCCGAGAGGCGCCGAAGCTCCCCCGAGTTGTCCCGAGTTGTCCCGAGTTGTCCCGAGCGGCCCCGAGTTGTCCCGAGTTGTCCCGAGCGGCCCCGCAGCGCCAGGAGCAGCCGGCAGGGGGCGCGGCGAGGCGGTTTCCCCGGCCGAGCTTTCCCCCGAGCTGCTTAGCGGCAATGGAGGCTCCAGCCCCGCAGGCCCCAGGCCGGGAGAAGGGCCCTGCCAGGCCTCGCAGGGGAGCGGGGACCCCGGGGCTGCAGATGGCGGCGCCGTTCGAGGAGGTGGCCATCACCTTCTCCCAGGAGGAGTGGGCAGCGCTGGCGGGGGGGCAGCGGCAGCTCTACCGCCAGGTGATGCTGGACACCTACGAGCTGCTCGTCTCCGCGGGTGAGAGGGCTGAGGGGTTGGGGATGGAGCTCCTGGGGCTGGGGGAGCTGGGGAGGCTGGGACTGCAGGGCCCAGGGTTGATGGGGCTGGGAGAGCTGGGACTGGGGGGTGCTGGGCCCACGTGGCCTGTGGCTGTTGGGGCTGGAGGTGTTGGGGTTCGGGGAGTAGGGGCTGCTAGAGCTGGAGGGCCTAGGGCTGCTGGGGCTGGGGGGGGTGGGGGTTTGAGAGCTCAGCTGCTGGGGCTGGTGTGGACATTGGGGTGAGGGGACTGGGGGGGCTGGGCCCAGGACTGATGGGGCTGGGGGTGCTGGAGGGTCTGGGGACCTTGGGCCTGGGGGTGCTGGGGCTGGAGGTGTTGGGCTTCGGGCTGTAGGGGCTGCTGGGGCTGGAGGGCCTAGGGCTGCTGGGGCTGGGGCTTTCAGGACTCGGGGTTTAGGGCTGGGGGTGCAGGGGCCAACATGTTTGGGTTGGTATTGCTGGGCCTGGGGGTGCTGGGGCCGGGGCTGCCATCCCAGCAGTTCATCAGACGCAGCTTCTCTCTGTGCCCCACACAGGCTTGGTCACCGTCAAGCCCGAGATCATCTGCAAGCTGGAGGGAGGAGAGACGCCGTGTGTGCCAGACCCACCTCGGGAGCAGTGGAGGCAGCAGAGCCCTGAGCCAGACGAGTCCCTGGGATCCACGGGGACACTGGGGGGTGACACAGGCAGATACCTGCAGGGTTCACCCACTAGTGAAGCAAGCGGGAGCCAGGGGGGTCCAGAAGGGCCCCCTCCCCCTCCCCTTGGCCTGGCCCCCCAGCCGCTGGAGAAGACCCTCGTCACGCGCCCTGAGCGCAGTGAGAGCTTCGGGGGCCAGAGTGCGGTGGGCACACACAAGCAGATCCACAGCAGCCCCTTCACCTGCACCGAGTGCGGAAAGAGCTTCAGCTTCAGGAGCAACCTGATCAAGCACCAGCGCATCCACTCAGGGGAGAGACCCTTCACCTGCACCGACTGCAGCAAGAGCTTCAGCCTGAAGCAAGACCTGATGAAGCACCAGCGCATCCACACAGGGGAGAGACCCTTCACCTGCACCGGATGCAGCAAGAGCTTCAGACAGAAGAGCAACCTTATCACCCACCAGCGCATCCACACAGGGGAGAGACCCTTCACCTGCACTGAGTGCAGCAAGAGCTTCAACTTGAAGGAAAGCCTGATCAAGCACCAGCGCATCCACACAGGGGAGAGACCCTTCACCTGCATGGAATGTGGGAAGAACTTCAGACAGAAGAGTGACCTGGTCACCCACCAGCGCATCCACACGGGCGAGCGACCCTTTCCCTGCAGGGAGTGTGGCAAGACCTTTAGCGTGAAGAAGAACCTGATCAAGCACCAGCGCATCCACACAGGGGAGCGACCCTTCACCTGCACCGACTGCAGCAAGAGCTTCAGACAGAAGAGCGACCTGATCCAGCACCAGCGCATCCACACAGGGGAGAGACCCTTCACCTGCACCGACTGCAGCAAGAGCTTCAGCCAGAAGAGCGACCTGATCCAGCACCAGCGCATCCACACAGGGGAGAGACCCTTCACCTGCACCGAATGCAGCAAGAGCTTCAACGTGAAGCAAAACCTGATCAGGCACCAGCGCATCCACACAGGGGAGCGACCCTTCACCTGCACTGGCTGCAGCAAGAGCTTCAGACAGAAGAGCACCCTGATCACCCACCAGCGCATCCACACAGGGGAGCGTCCCTTTGCTTGCACCGACTGCAGCAAGAGCTTCACAGAGAAGGGCAGCCTGATCAGCCACCAGCGCATCCACACAGGGGAGTGTTGAGTGGGCATGTGATGTAGGAGGAAACTTAGAAGGTTTAGGTCACTGAAATGCACACTGTCTGCTAGTAAAGGCTTGGAAGAGCCTGGATGTTGATGAGGGAGAAGATCATTTGCAGACACTCACTGCTAATGTAATAGAGCTTTATGAATAGGGAGGTCTTTAGGCTCTATCTGCTTGTTAGAGCATCCGGGTGCGAGTTGGGAGGATCAGCCCCTCGCTCCCACCGGCCAATAAACACATTCCTACTTTATAACCCTTAATGGAGTTGGAGAGTTTGATTCCACAGAACAATTTGGTGACCCAGGTGGGACACGCTCTCTGTGCGTCTGCAGGAGCAGTGAGGAGTGGGACATTCTAGGTGCTGCCGGACGGATTCTCCGGAGAACGTCCCGTCCCCAGCCGATGGCTGCAGGGAGAGAGGACAAGGGATGTGCCTTGGGGTAGGGATCCCTGCAGGGAGGGAGGGGATGAGTCTATAGGTCATGCGTGGGACACCACACGGGATGACGAGGAGCTAGATTGCTTGGCCCTGGAATTGTTGGGCCAAACGGGACATGTAGTGACTAAGAGGGGAGACAGAGGTGCTAGCAATGTAAATCATAGAATCATAGAACAAGCAGGTTGGAAGGGACCCATCGGATCTTCTAGTCCAAGCATTCCTTTCAAACACTAAACCAAGTCCCTCAAGACCTCATCCACCCGTCCCTTAAACCCCTGCAGGGAAGGTGACTCAACCCCCTCCCTGGGCAGCCTGTTCCAATGCCCAGTGACCCTCTGTGTGAAAAACTTCCTCCTAATCTCCAGTCTAAATCTCCCAGCAATCCCAGCACAAAACCTTGAAGCCCCCAACCCCATCAGGCCTAGACCCTCCAGCTCTAGTAGTCTGGACCCCAACACCTCCAGCAGCCACAGGCCACGAGGGCTCAGCACCCCCAGGCCCAACTGGCCCAGATCCCCCAGCACCCCCAGCCCCCAAATCCCCATCCCCAGCAGCCCCAACAACCCCAGTCCCAGCAATCCCAGCACAAAACCCTGAAGCCCCCAGCCCCATCAGGCCTAGACCCTCCAGCTCTAGCAGCCTGGACACCCTGAACCCCAACACCTCCAGCAGCTCCAGTCCCAGCCACCCCAGACCCAAAATCCCCATCAGCCCCAACACCTCAGCCCCAGCACCCCCAGTCCCATCAGCCCTGGGCCCAGCACCCCCAGCCCCCCCAATCCCATCCCCTCAGCTCCTCAGCCCCATGTCCCCATCCCCTTCCCTGACCGAGGGGCAGCCTGGTGGAGCTTGAGGCCATAAAATATCACTATTCTACTTATTGTGCAGTGTGACTCCTTTGTTTTCTTCCGGGGCTGCTAAACAATGGTTATCCTGTTAGTACTTCCCCCAGGCCCCAAATCCTAGTCGGGACGAGCATTTCTACTGCTGTGATCTGGTCCTGTACGAATCTCATGGGGGAGTTTATCAGACACGGCTCTAGTAACAATAGTAAGAGGCAATACGAGGGGTCCTGCTAGTGCTGTTAGGAGTGACCTTAGGCAGGGGCACCAGTGAAACACACGCTCGTGCCGAGTCCTGGATTCTTGTCTGTCTTTTTCTCTATGTAAGAGACTCTCTTTAATTTTTTCCTGACTCTACTGTGTGCCTGATGTTGGACTAGAAGATCTCATGGGCCTCTTCCAACCTGGTTGTTCTATGATTCTATGATTCTTTTCCACGTCTAATAACTTTCTCCTGTTCACTGACCACAGCAAATTGCACATTGAAACACTCTGCGGGTTAACCCAACTGATAGTCCCAATGCTGCAGCATTTCTTCTGTTCTCCACTGGCTGGTAGGTGATTTCTCCACTTGATCCAAGCTCTTCCATCCCGATTGCCGCGAGGGCTGTTACCAATACTTCCCATGGCTCGTTCCTCTGCTCTCCCGACGGTTTTCCTGTAAAATCTTTAACAGGAAAACTCATCCCCGGGCGTAGGAGCTACAGGTTGATCTTAAACCTCTAGGCCACGCAGCTTGTTCTTTTTCATTCTGTTGGTTTCTCAAACAGGTTCAGCTGGTTAGACACATTCTCCCCTAATTCTGTGAGACCTTCTCCTGTAGCTGCCCTTGGTGTCCAGGGCTAGTACTGCACTTCCCTTATTTCCCTATGATTCTATGACCCCTCAGGTTCAGCCACACCTTAACGACTCTGAGCTGAGCTGATTTCATCCCCTTGGATGTGGGATGAAGACCTGGGAATGAGGAATACTCGTCATTTCAGGGAAAGAGATGAATTTGAAATGAATTCATAGAATCAGCAGGTTGGAAGAGACCCACAGGATCATGGAGTCCAACCATTCCCAACAATCACTAACCCATGTCCCTCAGCGCCTCCTCCACCTGCCCCTTAAACACCTCCAGGGAAGGTGAATCAACCCCCTCCCTGAGCAGCCTCTGCCAGGGACCAATGACCCTTTCCAGGAAATATCTTTTTCCAGCCTGACCCTCCCTTGGGGGAGCTTGAGGCCATCCCCTCATTCCTGGCGCCCTTGTCCTTTGGGAGAAGTGATTTCTATGTATAAATTTTGGGTGAAATTAGTGCTCAGCAGCAGGTCTATGAGGACAAAGCCCAAGTCTCCTCCAGTGCTGAATGAAGTGCTGCTGCCTTAATGGCTCAATCAAAGGGTTAAGCCGAAGTTTCTTTGATTCAGACCCTGGCAAAACCAGAGACACCAGGTCTGACACTCAAGGTGATCAGAGCCCTTGGAGGGGAAGGGAAGTTTCTCCCCCTGGTGCAATAAAATGAGATGGAGCCCTTTGACCCACCCGTGTCCCCTGTCCCTGTGTCCACACGTGCCCTCATCCCGTCCCTCTGACCCACCCATGTGCTCCTGTCCCCACGTCCCCTCAGTCTCTCATCCCCTGTCCCTCTGATACTCCTGTCCCCACATCCCTTCGTTTCCTCATCCCCTGACCCCCACATCCCTTCATTCCCTCATCCCATCTCTCGCTTTTCAGTGTGAGCAAGTGTCCTGCCTGGTTCTACCTGCAGGTGGGCAGCTCCAGCCCACCTGGCGCGTTTGCTTCTCTCCCCACAAGCACTTAAAAGTTTGCAATTCCTGCCAAACTCCAGACTCTCTCATACATTAAACAAATAAACAACACACAACAAGCACAACTCCTCACTCGCTTCGCAGCGTCTCAAACACACAGAGCCCTTCGTGCCAGGGCCAGTCCAACTCACACACTATTAGCTACGACCAGCCCCATCGGATCCACAATTTCCAATGTCCTGAAACCAAACCACACACGGTACCGGACACACACGGCACTTAAATTACATTGAGAGCTAACCCCAGCTCCAGACACCTTACAGGGTCTTGAGGAGATACAGACCTACAGACTCATCCCCTCCCTCCCTGCAGGGATCCCTACCCCAAGGCACATCCCTTGTCCTCTCTCCCTGCAGCCATCGGCTGGGGACGGGACATTCTCCGGAGAATGCGTCCGGCAGCACCTAGAATGTCCCACTCCTCACTGCTCCTGCAGCCGCACAGAGAGCGTGTCCCACCTGGGTCACCAAATTGTTCTGTGGAATCAAACTCTCCAACTCCATTAAGGGTTATAAAGTAGGAATGTGTTTATTGGCCGGTGGGAGCGAGGGGCTGATCCTCCCAACTCGCACCCGGATGCTCTAACAAGCAGATAGAGCCTAAAGACCTCCCTATTCATAAAGCTCTATTACATTAGCAGTGAGTGTCTGCGAATGATCTCCCTCATCAACATCCAGGCTCTTCCGAGCCTTTACTAGCAGACAGTGTTGCATTTCAGTGACCTAAACCTTCTAAGTTTCCTCCTACATCACATGCCCACTCAACACTCCCCTGTGTGGAAGCGCTGGTGGCTGAGCAGGTTTTGCTTGTCTCTGAAGCTCTTTCCACACTCAGTGCAGGTGAAGGGTCTCTGACCTGTGTGGATGCGCTGGTGCTTGGTCAGGTTTTGCTTCTGGCTGAAGCTCTTGCTGCAGTCGGTGCAGGTGAAGGGTCGCTCCCCTGTGTGGATGCGCTGGTGGGTGATCAGGGTGCTCTTCCGGCTGAAGCTCTTCCTGCAGCCAGTGCAGGTGAATGGTCGCTCATCTCTGTGCATGCGCTGGTGCCTGATCAGGTTTTGCTTCTGTCTGAAGCTCTTGCTGCAGTCGGTGCAGGTGAAGGGTCTCTGACCTGTGTGGATGCGCTGGTGCTTGGTCAGGTCTTGCTTCAGGCTGAAGCTCTTGCTGCAGTCGGTGCAGGTGAAAGGTCTCTCCCCTGTGTGGACGCACTGGTGCCTGATCAGGTTTTGCTTCAGGCTGAAGCTCTTGCTGCAGTCGGTGCAGGTGAAGGGTCTCTCCCCTGTGTGGATGCGCTGGTGCTGGATCAGGTTGCTCCTGAAGCGGAAGCCCTTTCCGCACTCGGTGCAGGTGAAGGGGCTGCTGTGGATCTGCTTGTGTGTGCCCACCGCACTCTGGCCCCCGAAGCTCTCACTGCGCTCAGGGCGCGTGACGAGGGTCTTCTCCAGCGGCTGGGGGGCCAGGCCAAGGGGAGGGGGAGGGGGCCCTTCTGGCCCCCCCTGGCTCCCGCTTGCTTCACTAGTGGGTGAGCCCCCCAAGATCCTGCTGGTGTCACCCCCCACTGTCCCCGTGGATCCCAGGGACTCGTCTGGCACAGGGCTCTGCTGCCTCCACTGCTCCCGAGGTGGGTCTGGCACACACGGCGTCTCTCCTCCCTCCAGCTTGCAGATGACCTCGGGCTTGACGGTGACCAAGCCTGTGTGGGGCACAGAGAGAAGCTGCGTCTGATGAACTGCTGGGATGGCAGCCCCGGCCCCAGCACCCCCAGTTCCAGCAATACCAACCCAAACATGTTGGCCCCAGCACCCCCAGCCCTAAACCCCGAGTCCTGAAACCTCCAGCCCCAGCAGCCCTAGGCCCTCCAGCTCTAGCAGCCCCTACTCTCTGAACTCAAACACCTCCAGCCCCATCAGCATTAGGCCCTCCACCTCTAGCACCCCCTACACCCCGAACCCAAACACCTCCAGCCACAGCTGCCACAGGCCACGTGGGCCCAGCACCCCCAGGCCCAAGCTTTCCAGATCCCCCACCCTCAGTACCCCCAGCCCCATCAGCCCTGGGCCCTGCAGTCCCAGCATCCCCAATTCCAGGCCCCCCAGCCCAGCACCCCCACCCCAAAACCCAGAGTCCTGAAACTCCCAGGCCCATCTGACCTAGACTCTCCAGCTCTAGCACCCCCTGCTCCCCAAAACCCAAAACCTCAAGCCCCAGCACCCCCAGGCCCAAGCTCTCCATATCCATTTAAAGTTACCCATAGCTCTTGGTGTTTCTATAAAATAAGACTTACTAGAAATGAGTTGTATATTGACAAGAATGATAAGCGTTAAAACTTTATGGGTTTTTGCCATATTTCTTTCTTAACTGAAAAAGTAGGCTTTCTTCAGGAAAAACAGACATGTTAATAGCTTCTAATTGTTAAAAATTATTAAAATGTGCTGGTTTGCAGTGATGAGAGACTTTGCTTAGGTTGTAGGGTGGGAGCAGAAAGCTCTCTCCCTCTCTTTTCTTTTAAGTGACTAGGTCCTGTCCTCAGATTCAAGGGCATGCCTTGCTCTTCAGAAACCAAAGACTCCATCCTTTCTCCTCTCACACTGTCAATTAAGGAAGTAGTAATGATGGATTTCTGGAACGACGAAAATGGTGTTAATATGGGCTTTTGCTTGTGAAATTGTTTTCCCTTCCAGATGAGAAAGAGCTGGCATTATCCTCGCTGGTGCTGTTGTGACAGCTGTTGGACTAAACCTGGCTTCTCTCGCTTTGATAGGAATGGTCGCACTCGATGATCCGATGGGTCTCTTCCAACCTGGTTGTTCTAGGATTCCCCAATCACAGCCCCCCCAGCCCCCTCTGCACCAACAGCCACAACCCCTCAGGCCCCACAGCCTCCTCACCCCAATGGCCACACCTGCCCCAGCACCTCAGCCTTGAAACCCCCAGCCCCATCAGCTCTGGGCCCAGCACCCCCAGTACTCCAAATCCCAGTCCCCCCCAGCCCCCTCTGCACCAACAGCCCCAGCAGCCCTCAGGCCCCACAGCCCCCTCACCCCCAGCCCCAGGAGCTCCATCCCCAACCCCTCAGCCCTCTCACCCGCGGAGACGAGCAGCTCGTAGGTGTCCAGCATCACCTGGCGGTAGAGCTGCCGCTGCCCCCCCGCCAGCGCTGCCCACTCCTCCTGGGAGAAGGTGATGGCCACCTCCTCGAACGGCGCCGCCATCTGCAGCCCCGGGGTCCCCGCTCCCCTGCGAGGCCTGGCAGGGCCCTTCTCCCGGCCTGGGGCCTGCGGGGCTGGAGCCTCCATTGCCGCTAAGCAGCTCGGGGGAAAGCTCGGCCGGGGAAACCGCCTCGCCGCGCCCCCTGCCGGCTGCTCCTGGCGCTGCGGGGCCGCTCGGGACAACTCGGGACAACTCGGGGATCCTCGGGACAACTCGGGACAACTCGGGACAACTCGGCGCCGCTCGGGGGAGCTTCGGCGCCTCTCGGGGAGGACGCTCGGGACAACTCGGAGCCGCTCGGGACAACTCGGGGCCGCTCGGGGGCTGGAGCTGGCGGCTCCCATCGGCCCTCGGGATGCTGGACACCCACGGCTGCCCCTCGGTCAGGGGAGGGGATGGGGACATGGGGCTGAGGAGCTGAGGGGATGGGATTGGGGGGGCTGGGGGTGCTGGGCCCAGGGCTGATGGGACTGGGGGTGCTGGGGCTGAGGTGTTGGGGCTGATGGGGATTTTGGGTCTGGGGTGGCTGGGACTGGAGCTGCTGGAGGTGTTAGGGTTCAGGGTGTCCAGGCTGCTAGAGCTGGAGGGTCTAGGCCTGATGGGGCTGGGGGCTTCAGGGTTTTGTGCTGGGATTGCTGGGAGATTTAGGCTGGAGATTAGGAGGAAGGTTTTCACACAGAGGGTCACTGGGCATTGGAATAGGCTGCCCAGGGAGTGGGAGAGAAGCTGCGTCTGATGAACTGCTGGGATGGCAGCACTGGCTCCAGCAGCCCCAGCCCTGAAACCCCCAGCCCCATCAGCACTAGGCCCTCCAGCCCCAGCACTGTAATCCCCACCACTGTCAGATTCCTTACCACCCCCAGCTCTGCCAACACCTCTAGCCCAACCAGCCCAAGGCCCTGGAGCCCCAGCCCCCCTCAATCCCCAAACCCCACAGCCTCTCACCTGTCGAGGTGAGCAGCTCGTAGGTGTCCAGCATCACCTCCCGGTAGAGCTGCTGCTGCCAGTCTGCCAGCACTGCCCACTCCTCCTGGGAGAAGGAGATGGACAAAACGCTGCTGGTGTCACCCCTCACTGTCCCCGTGGATCCCAGGGACTCGTCTGGCACAGGGCTCTGCTGCCTCCACTGCTCCCGAGGTGGGTCTGGCACACACGGCGTCTCTCCTCCCTCCAGCTTGCAGATGATCTCGGGCTTGACGGTGACCATGGCTGTGTGGGGCACAGAGAGAAGCTGCGTCTGCTGAACTGCTGGGATAGCAGCACCAGGCACAGCACCCCCAGCCCCAGCAACCCCAGCTCCAGCAATACCAACCCAAACATGTTGGCCTCAGCACCCCCAGCCCAGAACCGCGAGTCCTGAAACCCCCAGCCCCAGCAGCCCTAGGCCCTCCAGCTCTAGCAGCCCCTACAGCCTGAACTCCAGCACCTCCAGCCCCAGCACCCCCAGGCCCAAGCTCCCCAGATCCTCCAGTCCCGGAACTCCCAGCCCCATCAGCACTAGGCCCTCCAGCTCTAGCAGCCTGGACACCCTGAACCCTAACACCTCCAGCAGCTCCAGTCCCAGCCACCCCAGACCCAAAATCCCCATCAGCCCCAACACCTCAGCCCCAGCACCCCCAGTCCCATCAGCCCTGGGCCCAGCACCCCCAGCCCCCCCAATCCCATCCCCTCAGCTCCTCAGCCCCATGTCCCCATCCCCTCCCCTGACCGAGGGGCAGCCGTGGGTGTCCAGCATCCCGAGGGCCGATGGGAGCCGCCAGCTCCAGCCCCCGAGCGGCCCCGAGTTGTCCCGAGCGCCTCCGAGTTGTCCCGAGCGTCCTCCCCGAGAGGCGCCGAAGCTCCCCCGAGTTGTCCCGAGTTGTCCCGAGTTGTCCCGAGCGGCCCCGAGTTGTCCCGAGTTGTCCCGAGCGGCCCCGCAGCGCCAGGAGCAGCCGGCAGGGGGCGCGGCGAGGCGGTTTCCCCGGCCGAGCTTTCCCCCGAGCTGCTTAGCGGCAATGGAGGCTCCAGCCCCGCAGGCCCCAGGCCGGGAGAAGGGCCCTGCCAGGCCTCGCAGGGGAGCGGGGACCCCGGGGCTGCAGATGGCGGCGCCGTTCGAGGAGGTGGCCATCACCTTCTCCCAGGAGGAGTGGGCAGCGCTGGCGGGGGGGCAGCGGCAGCTCTACCGCCAGGTGATGCTGGACACCTACGAGCTGCTCGTCTCCGCGGGTGAGAGGGCTGAGGGGTTGGGGATGGAGCTCCTGGGGCTGGGGGAGCTGGGGAGGCTGGGACTGCAGGGCCCAGGGTTGATGGGGCTGGGAGAGCTGGGACTGGGGGGTGCTGGGCCCACGTGGCCTGTGGCTGTTGGGGCTGGAGGTGTTGGGGTTCGGGGAGTAGGGGCTGCTAGAGCTGGAGGGCCTAGGGCTGCTGGGGCTGGGGGGGGTGGGGGTTTGAGAGCTCAGCTGCTGGGGCTGGTGTGGACATTGGGGTGAGGGGACTGGGGGGGCTGGGCCCAGGACTGATGGGGCTGGGGGTGCTGGAGGGTCTGGGGACCTTGGGCCTGGGGGTGCTGGGGCTGGAGGTGTTGGGCTTCGGGCTGTAGGGGCTGCTGGGGCTGGAGGGCCTAGGGCTGCTGGGGCTGGGGCTTTCAGGACTCGGGGTTTAGGGCTGGGGGTGCAGGGGCCAACATGTTTGGGTTGGTATTGCTGGGCCTGGGGGTGCTGGGGCCGGGGCTGCCATCCCAGCAGTTCAGCAGACGCAGCTTCTCTCTGTGCCCCACACAGGCTTGGTCACCGTCAAGCCCGAGATCATCTGCAAGCTGGAGGGAGGAGAGACGCCGTGTGTGCCAGACCCACCTCGGGAGCAGTGGAGGCAGCAGAGCCCTGAGCCAGACGAGTCCCTGGGATCCACGGGGACAGTGGGGGGTGACACCAGCAGCGTTTTGTCCATCTCCTTCTCCCAGGAGGAGTGGGCAGTGCTGGCAGACTGGCAGCGGCAGCTCTACCGGGAGGTGATGCTGGACACCTACGAGCTGCTCACCTCGACAGGTGAGAGGCTGTGAGGTTTGGGGATTGAGGGCGGCTGGGGCTCCAGGGCCTTGGGCTGGTTGGGCTAGAGGTGTTGGCAGAGCTGGGAGTGGTAAGGAATCTGACAGTGGTGGGGATTACAGTGCTGGGGCTGGAGGGCCTAGTGCTGATGGGGCTGGGGGTTTCAGGGCTGGGGCTGCTGGAGCCAGTGCTGCCATCCCAGCAGTTCATCAGACGCAGCTTCTCTCTGTGCCCCACACAGGCTTGGTCACCGTCAAGCCCGAGATCATCTGCAAGCTGGAGGGAGGAGAGACGCCGTGTGTGCCAGACCCACCTCGGCAGCAGTGGAGGCAGCAGAGCCCTGTGCCAGACGAGTCCCTGGGATCCACGGGGACAGTGGGGGGTGACACCAGCAGGATCTTGGGGGGCTCACCCACTAGTGAACCAAGCGGGAGCCAGGGGGGGCCAGAAGGGCCCCCTCCCCCTCCCCTTGGCCTGGCCCCCCAGCCGCTGGAGAAGACCCTCGTCACGCGCCCTGAGCGCAGTGAGAGCTTCGGGGGCCAGAGTGCGGTGGGCACACACAAGCAGATCCACAGCAGCCCCTTCACCTGCACCGAGTGCGGAAAGAGCTTCGGCTTCAGGAGCAACCTGATCAAGCACCAGCGCATCCACACAGGGGAGAGACCCTTCACCTGCACCGACTGCAGCAAGAGCTTCAGCCAGAAGCAAGACCTGATCAAGCACCAGTGCATCCACTCAGGGGAGAGACCCTTCACCTGCACCGACTGCAGCAAGAGCTTCAGACAGAAGAGCAGCCTTATCACCCACCAGCGCATCCACACAGGGGAACAACCCTTCACCTGCACCGACTGCAGCAAGAGCTTCAGACAGAAGCGAAACCTGATCAGGCACCAGCGCATCCACACAGGGGAGAGACCCTTCACCTGCACCGAATGCAGCAAGAGCTTCAGCCAGAAGCAAGACCTGATCAAGCACCAGCGCATCCACACAGGTCAGAGACCCTTCACCTGCACCAAATGCAGCAAGAGCTTCAGCCTGAAGCAAAACCTGATCCAGCACCAGCGCATGCACACAGGGGAGCGACCCTTCACCTGCACTGGCTGCAGCAAGAGCTTCATACAGAAGAGCACCCTGATCAAGCACCAGCGCATCCACACAGGGGAGAGACCCTTCACCTGCACCGACTGCAGCAAGAGCTTCAACGTGAAGGAAAACCTGATCAAGCACCAGCGCATCCACACAGGGGAGCGACCCTTCACCTGCACCAAATGCAGCAAGAGCTTCAGCCTGAAGCAAAACCTGATCCAGCACCAGCGCATCCACACAGGGGAGCGACCCTTCACCTGCACTGGCTGCAGGAAGAGCTTCATACAGAAGAGCACCCTGATCAAGCACCAGCGCATACACACAGGGGAGCGACCCTTCACCTGCACCAAATGCAGCAAGAGCTTCAGCCTGAAGCAAAACCTGATCCAGCACCAGCGCATCCACACAGGTCAGAGACCCTTCACCTGCACCAAATGCAGCAAGAGCTTCAGCCTGAAGCAAAACCTGATCAGGCACCAGCGCATCCACACAGGGGAGAGACCCTTCACCTGCACGGAATGTGGGAAGAACTTCAGACAGAAGAGCACCCTGATCACCCACCAGCGCATCCACACTGGCGAGCGACCCTTTCCCTGCAGGGAGTGTGGCAAGACCTTTAGCGTGAAGAAGAACCTGATCAAGCACCAGCGCATCCACACAGGGGAGAGACCCTTCACCTGCACCGACTGCAGCAAGAGCTTCAGACAGAAGAGCGACCTGATCCAGCACCAGCGCATCCACACAGGGGAGAGACCCTTCACCTGCACCAAAATCAGCAAGAGCTTCAGCCTGAAGCAAAACCTGATCCAGCACCAGCGCATGCACACAGGGGAGCGACCATTCACCTGCACCAAATGCAGCAAGAGCTTCAGACAGAAGAGCACCCTGATCAGGCACCAGCGCATCCACACAGGGGAGAGACCCTTCACCTGCACCATCTGCGGCAAGAGCTTCAGCCAGAAGAGGAGCCTCATCAGCCACCAGCGCATCCACACAGGGGAGTGTTGAGTGGGCATGTGATGTAGGAGGAAACTTAGAAGGTTTAGGTCACTGAAATGCACACTGTCTGCTAGTAAAGGCTTGGAAGAGCCTGGATGTTGATGAGGGAGAAGATCATTTGCAGACACTCACTGCTAATGTAATAGAGCTTTATGAATAGGGAGGTCTTTAGGCTCTATCTGCTTGTTAGAGCATCCGGGTGCGAGTTGGGAGGATCAGCCCCTCGCTCCCACCGGCCAATAAACACATTCCTACTTTATAACCCTTAATGGAGTTGGAGAGTTTGATTCCACAGAACAATTTGGTGACCCAGGTGGGACACGCTCTCTGTGCGGCTGCAGGAGCAGTGAGGAGTGGGACATTCTAGGTGCTGCCGGACGGATTCTCCGGAGAATGTCCCGTCCCCAGCCGATGGCTGCAGGGAGAGAGGACAAGGGATGTGCCTTGGGGTAGGGATCCCTGCAGGGAGGGAGGGGATGAGTATGTAAGTCATGTATGGGACACGCAAAACGATCAAGTCCGGCCATACCCATCACTCACTAAACCATGTCCCTCAGTAGGTACACAATGGGGGCTCCTCAGCTCACCAAGCAAGGAACCCCAGTCCAAAGGGCTTCAGCCCCACCACTGACCATCAGCCACACCAGAGTGATACTCCACACAGCCCAAGGGCACACAGAGGGGCTCAGTCCCACTGAGAGGTGATAGTGGAGCAACCACCAACCCTCCCAATCATCCTTACCTACCTGGCTGGGGGGCCACCAGGCCCCCCAGCCTTTCTTCCCCCCCTGCCGCGCTCCCGTGGGATGCAGGGTGTGCCATGGGGACTCACCAGTGAAGCCAGGGCAGCAGTGATACCAGGAGATGCATCCCTCGACCACAGCCCGGCTGGGCACAGCTAGAGGCTGTTGGGCTTTGCCGGGAAGATAAAGGGATCCCTGGGAGAGGGCAAAGCAGCAACACCTGGGGAGGGAGGAGTCTTCACTAGAGCTCAGGGGCTCTGCAGTTAGAATTAGAGAATCACAGAATCACCAGGTTGGGAAAGACCCATCGTATCATTGAGTCCAGCTCTTCCTATCAAACACTAAACCAAGTCCCTCAAGACCTCATCCACCTGTCCCTTAAACCCCTCCAGGGAAGGTGAATCAACCCCCTCCCTGGGCAGCCTATTCCAATGCACAGTGATCCTTTCCATGAAAAACTTCCTCCTAATCTCCAGCCTAAATGTCCCCTGGTGGAGCTTGAGGCCATTCCCTCTTGTCCTGTCCCCTGTCCCTTGGGAGAAGAGCCCAGCTCCCTCCTCTCCACAACCTCTGCTCAGGGAGTTGGAGAGAGCAATGAGGTCTCCCCTCAGCCTCCTCTTCTCCAGGATAAACACCCCCAGCTCTCTCAGCCGTTCCTCATAAGGCCTGTTCTCCAGCCCCTTCACCAGCCTCGTTGCTCTTTTCTGGACTCACTCCAGAGCCTCAACATCCTTCTTGTGCTGAGGGACCCACAACTGAACACAGGGTTCAAGGAGCAGACTCACCAGTGCCGAGTCCAGAGGGAGAATCACCTCCCTGGCCCTGCTGGTCACACCATTTCTGATCCAAGCCAGGATGCCATTGGCCTTCTTGGCCACCTGGGCACACTGCTGGCTCACGGTCAGTCACTGTCAACCAAACCCCCCCAGGTCCTTCTCCCCGAGGCAGTTTCCAGCCAGACTTCTTCTAGGCTGGAGCTGCTCAGGGTTGTTGTGTCCCAAGTGCAGGATCTGCCATTTGGCTTTGTTAAACCTCACGCCACTGGTCTCAGCCCATGGATCCAGCCTGTTCAGATCCCTTTGGAGCCTCCTGACCCTCCAGCAGATCCACACTTCCACCCAACTTAGTGTCATCTGCAAACTTGCTCAGGGAGCACTCGCAGGTCATTGATGAAGACATTGAACAGGGCTGGACCCAGCACTCATCTCACGTGACCACACTCCCTTATCAGAGTCTCAGTCCCTTCTTAGGTTCATAGAATCATAGAACAACCAGGTTGGAAGAGACCCATCGGATCATCGAGTCCAACCATTCCTATCAAACTCTAAACCATGTCCCTCAGGACCTCATCTAGCCGTCCCTTAAACACCTCCGGGGAAGGTGGAAGGGTTACGCCCCCTATTACGCACGCGTCTTCGACCACGCCTCCCTTCATGGCCACGCCCCCCATGGGTTTGTCCCCAGTCGCGCTCCATCCTCGTGGCTCCGCCCCCTTCGAGGGGCCCTGCCTGAGTCCGGCCCCGCCCCGCTTCCTCGCGAGGTCTCGGAGGGGCGAGCGGGGCAGGCGGGACTTCCGGTCCGGCTCGGCGCGGCCCTCCCCGGAAATTGCGTCAGAGTGTCAACATGCAAGATGGCGACGCATCACCGGCAGAACTCGGCCGGGCGGCGGAAAGTGCAGGTGAGGGCCAGGCGGGGCCTGCCCAGGGGATGGCGGGACCGGCGGAAGACGAGGAGAAGAGGAGGGAGGAGTGGGTGGTGGGGTCTCAATGAGGGACGCTCAGCCCAGCCCTGGTGTGACCAGCAGGGCCAGGGAGGTTCTTCTCCCTCTGGACTCAGCACTGGGGAGGCCGCTCCTTGAATCCTGTGTTCAGTTGTGGGCCCCTCAGCACAAGAAGGATGTTGAGGCTCTGGAGTGAGTCCAGAGAAGAGCCACGAAGCTGGTGAAGGGGCTGGAGAATAAGAGGAGCATCTGAGAGAGCTGGGGGTGTTTATCCTGGAGAAGAGGAGGCTGAGAGGAGACCTCATTACTCTCTACAACCCTCCTTCCCTGGAGGGGTTTAAGGGACAGGTGGATGAGGTGCTGAGGGACATGGATGAAAACGTGCAATTAATGCAATTAGTCAGGTCCCTCACTACAAGAAAGACACTGAGGGGATGGAGCTCATCCAGATAAGGGAATGGAGCTAGGGAAAGGTCTGGAGGACAAGGGTTATGAGGTGTGATGAGGGACCTGGGGGTGTTTATCCTGGAGAAGAGGATGCTGAGGGGAGAACTCATTGCTCTCTCCAACTACCTGAAAGGAGGTTGTGGAGAGGAGGGAGCTGGGCTCTTCTCCCAAGGGACAGGGGACAGGACAAGAGGGAATGGCCTCAAGCTCCGCCAGGGGAGATTTAGGCTAGAGATTAGGAGGAAGTTTTTCACACAGAGGGTCATTGGGCATTGGAACAGGCTGCCCAGGGAGGGGTTTGATTCCCCTTCCCTGGAGGTGTTTAAGGCACAGGTAGATGAGGTGCTGAGGGACTTGGTTTAGTGTTTGATAGGAATGGTTGGACTCAATGATCCGATGGGTCTCTTCCAACTTGGTTGGTCTATTATTCTATGAGTCTATGAAGATCAGCCAGTTCCAACGCCCTCACCATGGGCAGGGACACCTGGTTGTTCTATGATTCTATGACACTCCGACTGGATCAGGTTGCCCAGAGCCTCATCCAACCTTGCTTTGAACCCCTCCAGGGATGGGGCGTCTACAGCTTCTCTGGGCAGCCTGTGCCAGTGCCTCACCACCCTCATAAGAAGAAAATTCTTCTTAATATCTAATCTAAATCCCCCCTCTATTGGCTTAAAAACGTCCCTTCTTATCCTATCATAGAATCATAGAACAACCAGGTACGAAGGGACCCATCGGATCATCTAGTCCAACCATTCCTATCCATGCATTCCCCGATTAAAACCCCCTCCCCAGCTTTCAACACTCTTTAACAATCAAGTCATGAAAATAGCTTTATTGTGGTTCTCATTTTTTTTTTTTTTTTTTTTCTGTGTGATATTGCCAGCGTTTTAAACATTTCTGCAGCTTTTAGGATGAAAAAGATTTAGTGCTTTATCGATGTGCAAAGTGGCAATTGCAAGTTTCAGCTTTATCTGCGGACAAAGGGAATATTGATTAAGGCAGAAATAGCATTAGTTTCCTTCCAAATGGATGTGGGTTCAGGCTTTGAGCACTTTGGTATTTTTTCATTCTGCAGAAATGTAGACTTTTTATAGTCTTTAATGTTTCTCGTGGTTAAGCTCTCGGTCAAGCTAAGGAATTCTCTTGCCCTTCAGAATAAAAAAAACCCCTCCAACGTTCTTTAAAATACAGATAATCTGAAATATAATATCTCTTTTCTTGCCTTTGCCATAAGTATTAGCAGACTGCTCTCCCGAGGAGAGGGATTTAATGATAACTAGATACTTCTTTGATTTAATCTTATTTCCTTGTGAAGTTTTATTTATTTCCTCGTGAACAGCAGGCGAAGAGTTCAGAGTTTCCTTTTTTTACTACTACATTCCTTTTCCAAACTTTTTTTAGCTCAAAGCTTGTGTTGAGAGGTGATTTTTGTTTTGTTTTATGGCGTCATCTTTCTGCTTTTGTTGCTTTACGTGACTTTTTTTCACTTCAGATACGTTACACTCATCTGTGTCTCAGCCAGGACAGTCTGAATCTGCAAAGTTTAAATTATAAGCAGACATAAATACTTGAGTAAAAGCTCTTTCTTTTCCTTTATTATTTAACCTACTTGGGTAGAGACAAGATTTTGTTCCTGTAATGGGATTCTAAGTGACTGTTGTGTCCATTGGCTGATGGTGGAATGTTAAAAATCACTGATTTATTTTGCTTCCCACTTCCTCAGCATTTACCTGCCTCAGGCAGGGGTGAGACTACCTCAGGTTTTTGGGTCGTGGTGGGGAATTTCTCCTAAAGACATGAAACTGAAGGAAGAAGCTTTGGAAACAAACTCTTTCTGGGTGTGGAGGAGCTTTGCTTCCTTCCGTGGCAGGAGAGCTGGTTGAAGTTTATGGAAATCAGAACGATTATTATCTCGGATGCGCTCGTTTTGCAGGTCGTGGTTCAAAATAGTAAGTTTAGGATGTTTGTGCGTGTAATTGGATCTTTATAAAGGTTTAATTGGAGTAGATAGAATCATAGAATCGTAGAACAACCAGGTTGGAAGAGACCCATCGGATCAAAATAAAACCTATAAAGGCTATGATTTTAATAATTAAAATGTAAGTCAGGCACATGAAATGTCGGTTTCAGGCTGCTGGTGTTTCTTAAGCTCTAGCTTTGTGTGTCTGAAGGCTTCACCGAGAAGGTTTTCTGATGTGGGAGGGGAATGGGGAGGCAGAGGTGGGTCAGGCAGCTGCTCTGGGGTGAGAAGCTGGGAATTCAGTTGAGATGAAGCAAATCTTCAACAGGAGGCTTAAAAAAAACCTGCCTTCGTGGACCTGCATGCCCCAGACTGGAAGAAATTCACGCTACACTCAAAATTTAGTGATGTCATATGGAAATGATGCCATGAGTGATTTGTATTAGCATCTTTATTATAAAATTAGCTCATGAATTTCAAGTTATTTCTGCCTTCCTGCAGAATAAGGAGACCCTTTTCATATTTATGCATTTGAAATCTTGCTGTGGTATCAAGTAAACTTAGAATCATAGAAGGGTAGAACAACCAGGTTGGAAGAGACCCATCGGATCATCGAGTGCAACCATTCCTATCAAACACTAACCCATGTCCCTCAAGACCTCATCTACCTGTGCCTTAAACCCCTCCAGGGAAGGTGATTCAACCACCTCCCTGGGCAGCCTATTCCAATGCCCAATGACCCTCTGTGTGAAAAACTTCCTCCTAATCTCCAACCTAAATCTCCCCTGGTGGAGCTTGAGGCCATTCCCTCTCGTCCTGTCCCCTGTCCCTTGGGAGAAGAGCCCAGCTCCCTCCTCTCTATAACCTCCTTTCAGGGAGTTGGAGAGAGTAATGAGATCTCCTCTCAGCCTCCTCTTCTCCAGGCTCAACACCCCCAGCTCTCTCAGCCATTCGTCATAGGTTCTGTTCTCCAGCCCCTTCCCCAGCTTCGTTGCTCTTCTCTGGACTCACTCCAGAGCCTCCACATCCTTCTTGTGCTGAGGGGCCCACAACTGAACACAGTCATCCCAGCTATAGAAACCTTTTAGTCTGAAGTAAGAATTTTCTGGATCAAAGCTTGAGCTATAACAATGAAATAATCCTTTGGGCTACACTTGTAGGGCTGCTGCCATCTCCTCTGTGATTCTTAGAAGATCTGATGGGTCCCTTCCAACCTGGTTGTTCTATGATTCTATGATTCTTCCGCGTTTTCAGGATTGAGGGGAATGGCTGAAGGTGGTATTGGTAACTCTCTCATGGGATGCGTATCAAGCTCTTTAATATTCTCTACCTTAGAACCTCACAAAAATGTGATTAACTGTGAGCATTTTATGTCCAAGTCAATATCGTAATTGGATTTATGTCGATGTATTTTAGGTCTCCTACGTGATTAGAGATGAAGTGGAGAAGTATAACCGGAACGGGGTGAATGCGCTGCAGCTCGATCCAGCCTTGAACAGACTCTTCACAGCAGGACGAGACTCTATTATAAGGATATGGAGTGTCAGTCAGCACAAGGTAAGTCAAGAGAGGATTCCTTAGTCTAAAGGGATTTTTCTTTTTCCCTAGTGAGGTGCCTGCAGGTATATGCCTGTTTTTCAACAGCTTCTAATTACGACAGGAATGAATTTTTATATTGCTCATATTATAGCAAAATATGTGGGATTTTACAAACCTCCATTTGGGCTTTTTCCTCCAAAGAACTAGTCACAGCTAAGACAAAAAAAGACAAATATAGAAGGATGTCGTTTCTAATGATAAAGGAGACATAAACACAGTCACTAAGGCTGTGAAGATTCTCTTAGTTATGACTATTTGTTTCAATACATTGTTAACTTTGGTTGATGAGTATTTTGCGTATTCTGATGTTTTTGGGAGAATCTGAAGTCATCTCATAGAATCATAGAACAACCAGGTTGGAAGAGACCCATCGGATCATCAAGTCCAACCATTCCTATCAGACACTAACCCATGTCCCTCATCTCCCCTTTATTGTTATCCTTATTTTGAAGGAAAAAACAAAGCATTGATCAGACTCTGTTGCTCTGCTTGCTTTTGCTGTTGTGTTTAATGGAATAATTACAAGTTTACTGAATTTGTAATTAGTTGTGAGAACTAAACTAGTACTCACAGAATCGCAGAATAGTTGAGGTTGAGAGGGACCTTAAATTTGATATTAAGAGAAAAAGGCTCCTGTTCAACCTGGTGTCTTCCAGGACCACCAGATCCTTTTCTACCAAGCTGCTTTCCAGCTGGGGCAACCCCCAGCATATTCTGGTGTGTTTATACGTGAAAAGGTGCAGAACATAAAACTTTATAAAGTTCGTGGCTTGGAGAGATCCTTGATATTGTGTTTGGAGTGTTCTGTTCCTCCGAGTCCAGTCCCATATTTGAAAACATATTAGCTTGATTATCCCTGTTACTTCGGTTATATGTTTTTCCGTGATACGAACACGAACACTTCAAGCCGAAGTTATACATGACATAAAATTGAGTTTAAAATACATGGGAATTGTACTGGGCAGCCTGTTCCGATGCCCAATGACCCTCTGTGTGAAAAACTTCCTCCTAATCTCCAGCCTAAATAACTACCTCACGTAGTTATTTGGCAGAAAAAGTCTAGAAAAGTGACCTCAAGCAGCTCCACATTAGGCAAATCTTGATCCGCTTGAAGGTTGAAGAAGATTCACAGCAAGATCTGATAATCACGATCTTTTCCATGTGTGAAGAGACCTGATTAACCTTTTTCTTAATTTGCAGCAAGACCCTTACATAGCATCGATGGAACATCACACCGATTGGGTAAACGATATCGTGCTCTGCTGCAATGGCAAAACATGTAAGTACTGAAATGTTTGAAAACTGTAGTATTTGAAAATTATATATAGAAGTATGTTATCTGCTGCTTTAATTATTTTCCACCTTTTCGTTAGCACGTGAAATTAATTTGTCGTGTGTGTTATCAGTTGGGTAAAGAGTTTGAGGTGCTTTACTGAGAAGTTAGAAGTGCTTAGATGCGATTCTTTTAATCTTTGTTGAAAGACAATTGTAGTGCAACTAAAAGCGATAATTAAGCCGTTAAAGCTTGCTCTTTCTTCTCTCCCATTTAGTGATTTCTGCTTCTTCAGATACCACTGTTAAGGTGTGGAATGCACATAAGGGATTTTGCATGTCAACACTAAGGACACACAAGGTAAAACAGAATTATTGATAAACTCTGTGTGTTATTACTGGAAGTCGTTTAAGTATTGACATGTCGACTTGAAATGGATCTCGTTGATTCACGTAGTTTTATTCCCTTTATTACAGGATTACGTGAAAGCCTTAGCGTATGCAAAAGATAAAGAGCTGGTAGCATCTGCCGGGCTGGACAGACAGATATTCCTCTGGGATGTAAATACTCTAACAGCACTGACTGCCTCAAATAACACCGTAACAAGTAGGTAACCTAGGAAAGGGCAGGAAACGAGAAGGAATTTTAACACTATTTTTTCATAGTGTTATCTATGAAATCATTTAAAACTGTAGATGCCAATTATAGAATCATAGAATGGAATCATAGAATCACCAGGTTGGAAGAGACCCACCGGATCATCGAGTCCAACCATTCCCATCAAATACTAACCCATGTCCCTCAGCACCTCATCTACCCGTCCCTTAAACCCCTCCAGCGAAGGTGAATCAACCACCTACCTGGGCAGCCTCTGACACTGCCCAATCATCCGTTCTGGGAAAAAAAATTTCCTAATGTGGAAATCCCCGGTGGAGCTTGAGACCATTCCCTCTCATCCTGTCCCCTGTCCCTTGGGAGAAGAGCCCAACTCCCTCCTCTCCACAACCTCCTTTCAGGGAGTTGTAGAGAGCAATGAGGTCTCCTCTCAGCCTCTTCTTCTCCAGGCTGAACACCCCCAGCTCTCTCAGCTGCTCCTCTTCTTCTCCAGCCCCTTCACCAGCTTCGTTGCTCTTCTCTGGACTCACTCTAGAGCCTCAACATCCTTCTTCTGATACAGAATTTTAGTGAATCATAATTGAAATTGGGAGCACTGAGGGGCTGATGCTTTTTTTGTTTTGAGCCCAAGAGCAAACAGAATTGGAGACAATTACATCTAAGATGGCAACTAAATTTGTATTTCTAGAGTTTCTTTATTTCTAAAGGAGTAGCACCCTGGAGGTGTTTAAGGGATGGGTGGACGAGATGCTGAGGGACATGGGTTAGTGATTGATGGGAATGGTTGGATTCGATGATCTGTTTGGTCTCTTCCAACCTGGTTGTTCTATGATTCTGTGATAAATGGTTTTGGTTGTTTAAGAGGGTGCCAGCCCTCAAGAGTTTTCTGTTCTGCTTTGTGCCTTCGGCTCTTCTTTGGAGACAGTGGAAAGTTCTCATTTCATTTTGGTACAAATAATAGATTTAATTTGGAAGCTTTTACAACTGGTAGTTAAAAGGACTCTGAAGTTAAGCTGCATAATCCTTCCACTGTGACCAAGTGTTTATGATGCTGCGTCACGAGCATTTGACTGTGTTAATAACTTGGTTTTGTAACTTACATTAATCATCATGGACAGTTTCACGTTTTGCTGGCTCTACAGTTTGTTGCTGTTCTCTGATAGTGTAGTTTTGAGGCTTGATGAAATGCCTAGTGGTGCTCTCTGAATTGGTGATTTTTCATTTGCTGTGTCTGCTTTTCCCGCTTGAGAGGTTGGTGCTTTAATCTGTCTAGATAGCTCAGAATTCTTTAATTCTAGTAGCTCATATGGTTTTCCCAAACACAGAGGCAGCATCTGAGCTGAAGTAACGTATTTCAGTGCTTCAGTATCATTTCTGTGTCTCAGCTGAACTCAGAGAAGAGCCTTTAATAGATAATGTAGGATTTTGCTGCCATTTGGCTTGGAAAAAAAATAAATCTCTGCACTTAAATCCAAATGCTAAGAACACACAGAAGTCTCATTCTCTAATAAAGTAGTTGAGAAGAGTCCCTTGATGGTCCTGGCACTGACCTGTGGTGCCAGAAAGGTAAGACCTTAAGTCTGAGGGGTTAGTTTTTATGCAGCAGTAAGTTAAAAATTAGAATGTGGTTTTCGTAACAGTTTGCTAATTGGATTCTTTTTTTAAAGTGACTCTATATATGGGGCAGAGTAGAACTATTTTTATGGATCGAAGGCTACTAAAATACCCTAAAATCATAGAATCATAGAACAACCAGGTTGGCTTTGATTTAATACAGGCTTTGATTTAATATGTTTCTCAAACGAACCCGTTAACATTGTAAATTTTGTTTTGAAACAGCTTCTTCCCTGAGCGGGAACAAAGACTCCATCTACAGCCTCGCGATGAATCAAATGGGAACAGTTATTGTATCAGGGTCCACAGAAAAGGTAAGGAAAAATTGAGGAAGTTTCATTTCACTTCAAGAGACAATTTTATTCATTTTCGATTGAGTAAATTTCATTTCACTTCAAGAGACAATTTTATTCATTTTCAATCTGTCTCTGGCAAGTTTGGTGTTTTTAATGGTGACATTTTTTTAAAGTGAGAGTGTAGGTGTAGGATTCAAATACCTCAATCTGAAGATGTGTGTGTTTCTATATAACTTTAATAAATAGGAGAGACAAGCAGATCGTCTTGTCTAACCCTCTAATGAAACCTAATGAAGCTTAAATGTTCCCAAGAGATAGTGCATGTTCTTTGGTGTAAAGGAAGGTGAAACACCCTGAAATTTCACTTTTGATTTTTTTTTTTTAACTTGATCTAACCTTAAGAGTTTAATTTCCAAATCAACGTAAAAAGGAAACTAGGAGACAGCAGTGAAGCATCTGAAAGAATTCTCAGAACTGTTTCTTGATCCTGTTTGCAGTCGCTTCTGTTCTTTTCTTTGTCAAGAAGACAGAAAAAGCCAAATCAAGTGAAATTAAAATCAAGCTAAGAAAATGGCATCCGATTATGAGGTGCCCAAGGTCTAATTGTGCACATTGTTTTAATGAAGTATGGTTTTGGTGATGGATATCTGTGAGTTCAGGGTAACAATCAGTTTGTTTGGAAAGGCTTAATTTTCTGTAGAGAAAACGCGTTGATGGGAAGGTTTATGTTAATGCCAGTTATTCGCTGTCTGTTTACGTAGGTTCTAAGGGTGTGGGATCCGAGAACTTGTGCGAAACTGATGAAACTCAAAGGACACACAGACAATGTCAAAGCTTTGTTGTTGAACAGAGACGGCACCCAGGTATGTGCTTTAATATCTTATTACGGACCAGAGATGTCATTGTTCATTTCCAATATGTCCTGAGGGACATAGTTTAGTGTTTGATGGGAATGGTTGGACTCAATGATCCGATGGGTCCCTTCCAACCTGGTTCTTCTATGATTCTATGATTCAATATAGTAATTACTTTATGCCTTAGATTACAGAAGAAAGCTTAAGTATTTTACTGATGTTTAGTAATTAAGGGAGAGAGGCTGGTGGAGGAAAGCTGTTTTATTAGACTAGACTAGGAGAAGTCTGTCTAGAAAGCGGCCTGGGGGAGAAGGGCGTGGGGGTGTTGGTTGACAGCGACTGACCATGAGCCAGCAGTGGCCCAGGTGGCCAAGAAGGCCAATGGCATCTTGGCTTGGATCAGAAATGGTGTGACCAGCAGGGCCAGGGAGGTTCTTCTCCCTCTGGACTCAGCACTGATGAGACTGCTCCTTGAATCCTGTGTTGAGTTGTGGGCCTCTCAGCACAAGAAGGATGTTGAGGCTCTGGAGAGAGTCCAGAGAAGAGCAACAAAGCTGATAAAGGGGCTGGAGAGCAACAGGAGCATCTGAGAGAGCTGGGGGTGTTTCTCCTGGAGAAGAGGAGGCTGAGGGGAGACCTCATTGCTCTCTCCAACTACCTGAAAGGAGGTTGTGGAGAGGAGGGAGCTGGGCTCTTCTCCCAAGGGACAGGGGACAGGACAAGAGGGAATGGCCTCAAGCTCCACCAGGGGAGATTTAGGCTGGAGATTAGGATGAAGTTTTTCACATAGAGGGTCATTGGGCATTGGAATAGGCTGCCCAGGGAGGTGGTTGATTCCCCTTCCCTGGAGATGTTTAAGGGACGGGTGGACGAGGTGCTGAGGGACATGGGTTAGTGTTTGCTAGGAGTGGTTGCACTCAATGATCCCACGGGTCTCTTCCAACCTGGTGTTTCTATGATTCTGTGACAATGGAAAAACCTAACTGTAAGAATTATGAAAGCTCTTTATGGAATAAATGATTTAAAAATACCTAAATCCTTGTCTGATTTAAGTACCGTGCTTGTTGCTCAGTGTCTTTCAGGCAGCTCTGATGGGACGATCCGCCTGTGGTCCCTTGGGCAGCAGAGATGTATTGCCACGTATCGAGTCCACGACGAAGGCGTTTGGGCTCTGCAGGTCAACGAAGCCTTCACTCACGTTTATTCAGGAGGAAGAGACAGGAAGATTTATTGTACAGATTTACGAAATCCTGATATCCGCATCCTTATCTGCGAAGAAAAGGCACCGGTTCTTAAGGTAATTGGTTTGAATGCCTGGCAGGCCTGCAAAATAGGAAAATTCAGATGCTACTGAAATTGAATATGCTTCAAACATGAGAAGTTATTTTTATCAGACTCTGGAATGGTTTTAAGAAACTAGGCTTTAGATAAAAATTGATGTTTCTTAGCAGCAATATCTCTCTCTCTAGCTCTCTCTCTCTCTCTCTAGCTCTCTC
>JAUMJK010001127.1:50000-101777 GCA_033558105.1 Coccyzus lansbergi
AGAATCATCACAGATAGAATGATAGAATCATCACAGATAGAATGATAGAATCATCACAGATAGAATGATAGAATCATCACAGATAGAATGATAGAATCATCACAGATAGAATGATAGAATCATCACAGATAGAATGATAGAATCATCACAGATAGAATGATAGAATCATCACAGATAGAATGATAGAATCATCACAGATAGAATGATAGAATCATCACAGATAGAATGATAGAATCATCACAGATAGAATGATAGAATCATCACAGATAGAATGATAGAATCATCACAGATAGAATGATAGAATCATCACAGATAGAATGATAGAATCATCACAGATAGAATGATAGAATCATCACAGATAGAATGATAGAATCATCACAGATAGAATGATAGAATCATCACAGATAGAATGATAGAATCATCACAGATAGTTGTGGGATTTGCAGTCTTGGTTTGGGAACTGGAGGACTGTTGCTTGCAATTTGTGACTTGCTATGACCTGTAAGCTTTTACTAAAGAAAATAATCATAAAATGCTAATATTGAAATTGATCACAGGATGCGTAACCTTTGAATTATTTCCTTTGCTTTCTATTTTTGCTGCTTTTACAAATAAAATACCTTGGCACTCAATGTCATCAAAATAGCAGCATGAAGTGGCAGTTGTTATAGGTAAAAGTCTATAGATTATGGTGAATGTGTCACTCTTTTGTTTCTTTCTTTAGACTTTGAAGGGAATTAATAATTTTAGAGCATCTGGAGATTATGATAACGATTGTACCAACCCGATACCGCCCCTGTGTACACAACCCGACCAAGTTATCAAAGGTAAAAGCTTTTTTATTTCCACAGTGCCTTATAAAATCTCTTATCATTAGATCTTTCAAAACTGGCTCATGTTTTTAGGCACCAAATACTGTGGTATTGTCTCAGTTGAAATCAATGTGGTTATTATCATCTACCTAATGTTGGTTGGAGTTGAAAGTACTGTTTAAACCTTAGTAATGTCCAAATCTTGCGGGAAATCACAGAACCATAGAACAACCAGGTTGGAAGAGACCCGTCGGATCATCGAGTCCAACCATTCCTATCAAACACTAAACCATGTCCCTCAGCACCTCATCCACCCGTCCTTTAAACACCTCCAGGGAAGGGGAATCAATCACCTCCCTGGGCAGCCTATTCCAATGCCCAATGACCCTCTGTGGGAAAAACCTCCTCCTAATCTCTAGCCTAAATCTCCCCTGGCGGAGCTTGAGGCCATTCCCTCTCGTCCTGTCCCCTGTCCCTTGGGAGAAGAGCCCAGCTCCCTCCTCTCCACCACCTCCTCTCAAGTAGTTGTAGAGAGCAATGAGGTCTCCTCTCAGCCTCCTCTTCTCCAGGATAAACACCTCCAGCTCTCTCAACCGTTCCTCATAGGGCCTGTTCTCCAGCCCCTAAGGTTACAGTAGTGACCTTAACTCTCCTTTGTTCGTTAGGGGGTGCCAGTATTATCCAGTGCCACATCCTTAACGACAAGAGACACATATTAACCAAAGACACAAATAATAACGTGGCTTACTGGGACGTCTTGAAGGTAAGTGAGTCATTTTGGATTAGGCATCTACTTTTCGGTGATAAAAAAATAAAATTTCATAGAATCATAGAACAACCAGGTTGGAAGAGACCCATCGGATCATCGAGTCCAACCATTCCTATCAAACACTAAACCAAGTCCCTCAAGACCTCATCCACCCGTCCCTTAAACACCTCCAGGGAAGGGGAATCAACCCCCTCCCTGGGCAGCCTATTCCAATGCCCAATGACCCTCTGTGTGAAGAATTTCCTCCTAATCTCCAGCCTAAGGCTCTTCTTCATGTTTTTGACAAAAACGCAAACCTTAAACTCGTGTGTTTCTGGACTATAGAGGTCACGTGAAAAAACTGTAAGTTTTAATCTTCCCAAATATATATATGAAAGTCAAGTGAAAGATTTCAGGTGTTGAAACGGCTCAGTAGTCAGAATTTAAGAACTTGTGTATTTCTTCTGCTGTGCAGGCATGTAAAGTCGAAGACCTTGGGAAGGTTGATTTTGAAGAAGAAATTAAGAAGAGATTTAAAATGGTGTATGTGCCAAACTGGTTCTCGGTCGACTTGAAAACTGGGGTGAGACAAACCTCCTAAATACCTCCTTCTGATGTCGTATTACGTATATTTTCATAAACTGGTTGTTTATGAAGGTTTGAAGAACAATCATTGTTTATCCATCAGGTTGGATTTATTTTTGAAGGAAGCCAGCAAACTCTACCTAAGTCTTTAATAACTTCAATAAGAGATTTTGTTGTTTTTTTCCCCTCTTATTACCATCAATTTAAATCCACCAATACCAATTATGAATATACAGTTAGGTTAACGACGTTTGCTGTCGTTTAGAAGTTCTTTGCATTCCCAGCTACACGACAACAAAGTAAATTCATAGAGTTTAACACAAACCAACTCTCGCGTTCCTTTTCCTCTTTTTTTTTTTTTTTTTTTCCTTTTCCAACTCTCTTTTCCTGATTGTCTTTTCCCAACAGATGCTGACGATTACTTTGGATGAAAGCGACTGCTTTGCGGCCTGGGTTTCGGCAAAGGATGCTGGATTTAGCAATCCGGATGGTTCTGATCCAAAACGTAAGTTCAAACTAACACCCATGTTTTATTGAAACAAAAATTCAATTCAAAATAAATTCCAACAGTCGTTTTGGAGTGTTCTGGTGCTATTTAAGTCAGGAGCCGGTTGGATTTTAAGACTTATTTTCAAATTCTGCAGAGGATTCTCCAATAAGAATGTTTGGGGTTTTTTTCCCAAACGTTTTAGTGATATTCAAGTTTTCTATTTAAGTTGGTTTTAAACCTTCAAGGAGCAAAAGGGAAAAAGTAATAAAATAAATAGTAATAAAAAATAAAATAAAAAGTAATCAAATAAATCCTGAACTCGGACCTTTTACTAGGAAATGTTATAGGATTTGAGTGATCCAACAGCAGCGCTTCTAAAATCAGCTTTTCCTGAAAGATTGTAACGTTTGAGATTGTGAGAAGCAGATTTTGTAGTTTATTTTAGGAACAGAACTACTGAGAGTTGCAGAAAACCTTTCAGTTGCGGATAAAATATTAGAATATTGCAATATCCGTGGTTTTTGTGGAGTTTGACCTCACTGTGTCTTGACAGTGAACCTGGGAGGGCTCCTGCTACAGGCACTTCTGGAGTATTGGCCTAGAACCCACATCAATCCAATGGATGAAGAAGAAAATGAAATAAATCATGGTTAGTATTTTAATATTTCCCTTTTTTAAGGTTTGTTCGTGCCTTCTGTTTATACTTCTGTTTCTTTAACAGATACAACTTGACTTTCTGTTTCGTAGCTCGGTCTGTGCATTATAGACTGATGGTTTTTAGCGCTTTTAAATTTATTTTATACTAAAATTTGCTCACTGGCTTTCTTGTTCCGGAAGCGTCAGCAAAAATCTTAAGAACTCTAGTTCCCATCAATCACTAACCCATGTCCCTCAGCACCTCATCCACCCGTCCCTAAACCCCTCCAGGGAAGGAGAATCAACCACCTCCCTGGGCAGCCTATTCCAATGACCCTTTCCGTGAAAAACCTCCTCCTAATCTCTAGCCTAAATCACCCCTAGTGGAGCTTGAGGCCATTCCCTCTTGTTCTGTCCCCTGTCCCTTGGGAGAAGAGCCCAGCTCCCTCTTCTCCACAACCTCCTCTCAGGGAGTTGTAGAGAGCAATGAGGTCTCCTCTCAACCTCCTCTTCTCCAGGATAAACACCCCCAGCTCTCTCAGACGCTCCTTATAGGGCCTGTTCTCCAGCCCCTTCACCAGCTTCGTGGCTCTTCTCTGGACTCTCTCCAGAGCCTCAACATCCTTCTTGTGCTGAGGGGCCCACAACTCAACACAGGATTCAAGGAGCAGCCTCCCCAGTGCTGAGTCCAGAGGGAGAATCACCTCCCTGGCCCTGCTGGTCACACTGTGTCTGCTCCAAGCCAAGATGCCATTGGCCTTCTTGGCCACCTGGGCACACTGCTGCCTCATGGTCAGTCGCTGTCGACCAACCCCCCCAGGTCCCTCTCCTCCTGGCAGTTTTCCAGCCTGGCTTCTCCCAGTCTGTAGCTCGGCTCAGGGTTGTTGTGCCCCAAGTGCAGGACCCGGCATTTGGCCGTGTTAAACCTCATCTCATTAGACTCTGCCCAGCGCTCCAGCCTGTCCAGGTCCCTTTGCAGAGCCTCCCTACCCTCCAGCAGATCCACACTTTTAGATCAACAATTTAGATCAACAATTTTAGATTTCCTATTCCACCCGGTTTGCTCGATGTCAAAATAGCATCCTAGTGAAGCTCAGGCGCTTGTTTCTTTGAAGGTTCTGGATTCTAAATTCTATTTATTCTTAAATAGTTAAAGCAGAACGGTCTTCAAACTGAAGAAGCTGATTCCACATCAGCTGGACAGGGTGAGATTAAATAAAAATCAGCATTAGTTATGTATTTCTAACAGTGCAGTTTCTAGTCAGGCAGGTAACTTGAAACAATATACAACTATTTGGCTGCCTTCCTTTCACCTGAGAGAGATCATCTTCGTTACACTGCAGCAAATCATTACTATATTTGAACCTGATGTTGAATGCAAGCAAAACAGGATATTTAAGTGGCTTAAACTCATGAGATCAATGATTCCTTAGCTTTCTGACCAGCAAAACAGGTAGCGAAAGGATGGCGAAAAATCCTGTCAAGCAAAGAAATCAAAAAGAAAATCTATTCTCTGTCAGGAGGGATGAATACGATACTTAATTAATGAAATACATCAGCTGCATGTGGCGAAGACACTTTTCGGTCTATGTATGTATATCCAGCTTCAAGGCTTAACGCGGTCTCTGTTGTCTTTATTTTTTTTTTTTCCAGCAGTGAATGGTGAGCAGGAGAACAGAGTCCAGAAAGGAAACGGATATTTCCAAGTGCCACCACACACCCCAGTGATTTTTGGTGAGGCCGGAGGACGCACTTTGTTCAGGTACGAATCTCAAAGAGTGTAAATTCAGGGCCTTAACAACCGTGTCCTTTGCGGAAGCAGAAATGCTCTCAACGTGTCACATTCGCACCAATTTTGTACTGTATGTTGAAGGCAAAATAAGCAGCTGCTCATGGTTATTTTGAATTTTCCAACTGAGTTTTCTGTGAGTTTGAACATCAGCAAGGTCTAGGGTTTTACAGTGGGAAGAGTTGTAGGTTTTTGGTAGCTGAAGGTGTTTCCCTCCGTCGAAGGTGTTTCCCTCCGTCGAAGGTGTTTCCCTCCGTCGAAGGTGTTTCCCTCCGTCGAAGGTGTTTCCCTCCGTCGAAGGTGTTTCCCTCCGTCGAAGGTGTTTCCCTCCGTCGAAGGTGTTTCCCTCCGTCGAAGGTGTTTCCCTCCGTCGAAGGTGTTTCCCTCCGTCGAAGGTGTTTCCCTCCGTCGAAGGTGTTTCCCTCCGTCGAAGGTGTTTCCCTCCGTCGAAGGTGTTTCCCTCCGTCGAAGGTGTTTCCCTCCGTCGAAGGTGTTTCCCTCCGTTCTATGTTGGACATAGGTTAGTGTTTGATAGGAATGGTTGGACTCGATGATCCGATGGGTCTCTTCCAACCTGGTGATTTTATGATTCTAATAGTTTCGAGATCATTTTGGGTGCCCTCTTCCTGTTAATTAACCCAACTCATTTTTAGAATGAAATTACGTGCTTAAAATTGCTTGTTTTCTTCTCATTTGGTGAGAGCTTTTCATGTAAAGCTCACTTTATCCAAGCAGAAAATAATTGCCTTTCCTCTTCTCATGGTTGTTTCGTATTTCAGTGCAGTCCACGAGCAAAATATGTTTTTAAATTTGTCTATCGTAGCCTGTGGTCTCCTAAGACCCCTCTCTGCGCTTTAGGGTTCTGTCGTCTTCTTGCAGCTCCTTTTTCTGCTCTTTCTATAATCTACACGATCACTTCCCTGATAAGTTTGACGAGGTGAAGGGTCAGCTAACCAAGTTCAAGCTCTTTAAAATCAGCAGCTCCTCTCCTGAAAGCTCTTCGATGCATATTACGATATTTTTTTTTCATTCACCAAAGTTATTTCTCCGCGTCCTAGGTTATTATGTCGGGATTCGGGAGGTGAAACTGAATCGATGCTCTTGAACGAAACGGTGCCTCAGTGGGTCATCGATATCACTGTGGACGTAAGTATCACGTGAATAGATTTTACTTTTTGATTGGTTTTCCTTAAGGTGAACTGCAAGTTAGTTTGGAGCTAATTTCCTTTGAAATAAAGGATAATTTCTGTTCAAACGCCGGACGACATGCGCCTCATCTAAATTGAAGCATCTAAGGAGTACGACTGATTTTCAAGTCGGCCGAGATGGTTCTGTTGATTAAGAACCTCTCTTGGTTTTTGATAATTAGGAGCTGAATACACTTAACATACCAGCTGGTGCGAGTAGGAGCGGATAACACTTCGTCCTAAATTAACGCTTCTCCAATTTGTTTCCTTCTAGAAAAATATGCCCAAATTCAATAAGATTCCCTTCTACCTCCAGCCTCATTCATCATCAGGGGCGAAAACTCTAAAAAAGTAAGTACTGCAGGTTTGACTCTCAAAACTTCAGAAAGAGACTTGCAAGCGCAAGAAAGAAAAAGAGAAAAAAAAACCCAACCCAGTTTGCCTCATGTTGTGCTTCATCGATTTGCAGACGTTTCTATTCATTTAAGCAGTAACACTGGGAAACGTGGAATTTTTGAAATATTTGAATAGACTGTTTGAAAGATCTGTAGGTTTCTTTTGGGTTCAGTGGACAGTTTATGCTAAGAAGTGTGCAAAAAACTATGGACTGAAATGAGACTTTGCATCTTTGGCAGAATTTAATCAGGATGAGGGGTAAGGGTTTTAAGCTGCAAGAAGGGAGATTTAGATGGGATAGAAGGAAGAAGAGTTTTCTGGCCAGGGACAGGCGCTGGTTGCCCAGAGAGTCGTGGAAGCCCCAACCCTGAAGGTGTTCAAGGCTGAGATGGATTTATCTTTGAGTGACCAGAAAGGGGAAAGGCTGTGGATGGATCTTCCTGGACTTCAGCAAAGCCTTTGACACAGTTTCTCCCAGCATTCTGCTACGGAAACTGTCACCTCTGGCCTGGACAGGCGCACACTCTCCTGGGGGGAAACTGGTTGGCTGGAGGGCCCAGAGAGTGGTGGGAAATGAAGTTAACTCCAGCTGGAGGCCAGTGACAAGTGGTGTCCCCAGGGCTCAGTGCTGGGTCCAGCCCTGGTCAGTGTCTTCATAGATGACCTGGATGAGGGCATCGAGTGCTCCCTGAGGAAGTTTGCAGATGACACTAAGCTGTGTGGAAGTGTGGATCTGCTGGAGGGTAGGGAGTCTCCAAATGGGTCTGAACAGGCTGGATCCATGGGCTGAGACCAATGGCGTGAGGTTTAACAAAGCCAAATGGCAGATCCTGCACTTGGGGCACATCAACCCTGAGCAGCTCCAGACTAGGAGAAGTCTGGCTGGAAACTGCCTGGAGAAGGACCTGGGGGTGTTGGTCGACAGTGACTGACCATGAGCCAGCAGTGTGCCCAGGTGGCCAAGAAGGCCAGTGGCATCTTGGCTTGGATCAGAAACGGTGTGACCAGCAGGGCCAGGGAGGTGATTCTCCCTCTGGACTCAGCACTGGTGAGGCCGCTCCTTGAATCCTGTGTTCAGTTGTGGGCCCCTCAGCACAAGAAGGATGTTGAGGCTCTGGAGTGAGTCCAGAGAAGAGCAACGAGGCTGGTGAAGGGGCTGGAGAACAAGTCTGAGAGAACTGGGGTTGTTTATCCTGGAGAAGAGGAGGCTGAGAGGAGACCTCATTGCTCTCTCCAACTCCCTGAGAGGAGGTTGTAGAGAGGAGGGAGCTGGGCTCTTCTCCCAAGGGACAGGGGACAGGACAAGAGGGAACGGCCTCAGATTAAGATATTGCAAGGGTGAGGAATAGAGTTTCTCAATTTTTTTCCGGCCAAACTTTGCTTCCCCCTATTTAGAGACCGACTGTCAGCAAGCGACATGCTGCAGGTGAGAAAAGTGATGGAGCACGTGTATGAGAAAATCATCAACTTGGATAACGAGTCTCAGACAACGAGCTCTTCTAATAATGAAAAAGCAGGAGAGCAAGAAAAAGAGGAGGACATTGCGGTGCTCGCGGAGGAGAAGATTGAGCTGCTGTGCCAGGACCAGGTGAGTTAGGCTTTCGAGCCTGTGAATAAATCGATAAATAATCAACTGGTTGTGAATTTCTGAGCACTGAGCTTTAAATACTCTAGAGATTGTCTTTTACCTTTAAAACTAAGTCAATGTTTTGACTCTGTGTTAACTGACACAAGCTCAGGTGGTTGCAGGCAGCTGCATTCAAGAATTTATACATTAATCCTGTGAAATTTCGGAGAATCATAGAATCACCAGGTTGGAAGAGACCCATCGGATCATCGAGTCCAACCATTCCTATCAAATTTGGTTCTGACCAGTAGCCTTTGCATGATTATTATTTACTCACACTAAATGAATGAACTTAGTGCAATCCCATAAAGTTCCATTTCTACCATTTTTTTGGAAGGTTTTCAATTCTACGTTTGTAGCAGAGTTTAAAATTTGTCCAAGATCATTAATTATCCACTAAGTGTAATCAGTGCATTAAGTCTGGGGAGTTCCCCCGTGGGATTGTTTTACCCAACCAGGGGGTTTTAGCTTTGAATTTCTGACAATTTGTGGAATAAAAGGTGGATTTTCACTCCAGGTTTTGGATCCCAATATGGACCTTCGAACCGTAAAGCATTTCATTTGGAAGAGCGGAGGAGATCTGACGCTTCATTATCGCCAGAAATCAACGTGAAGGGAGCCGGAGGAGCCAAACGGTTGCTTATTTCCTTGACCAGGCTGTGCTGGTTCCAAGAGTGAACCCCTAAGGTAGACGAGACTTCTAACGACTCGGTATGGACGGAAAGTATTCATTTAATTGAAGCGACGAATAGATTTGTAATATAGAGAGAAAAAAAAAAATAATCTATATGATTTAAACTAAAGTCTCAGAGATGGGAATCCCCGAGTGGTTCATGTTGTGTGAGGTGTACAGAGAACGGGTGATGAGCCAGTGCAGGATTTTGCTTCCTCCTTTTGGCTTTTGTTTTGTTTTGTTTTTTTTTTTCCGAGCGTAATACCCTCATCTGCTCGTGCTTGATACGAAACCATTTCAGCCACATTAGTCACCGTGTTCACCGTAGAACTCAGAACTTCCACACCAGGGATTTGTAGTACATTCCATTCCTAAAATTCCTACAATGATTTCTCGCCGTTTCTTCCACTTCAAGGAAAAGAAAGACAACAGGAAACAAGTATCACGTACTTGAAAGAATCAGCCTGTTGAATTGCAAACGAAGGTTAATTTTTAGGCTCGTTTTAACACTGCAATTCAGTTGTTGCTTTCCAGAGCTTTCCGGAATAAGAAACACTAGATGAATATTGTAGCAGGGTCAATCCAACGATGCTGTGCATCGGAGTAGAGCGAACATGCTTTGCGGTAACTTAAATACAGGATTTTTTTTTTTTTTAAATTTTAAATCTCTCTAACTTCCTCCTGCGCTGTCCCCGAGGTGTTCTCTTAACACACTAGTCTGATTTTTGGTAACTGTGCTCCAAAACTATGTGACGTTTTGTTCAAACTTCAGACCATTCTGAAAAATTTCATATGTTTAATGTCAAACTTTAGAAACTTATCAGCCGGTTTCATATTCACGATATAAAAGTTCTTCTTTTCCGAAGTTTTCTATGCAGTTGTTCTTTTGTTATAGATCGAGGCGGATCTTCTTTTCACTGTTCTTTCTAAAAACCTGTGACTGTCACAGTCTTTTCTAGCGATTAACTTATTAGGGGGAGGGAGTAAAGGCATTTCAGCTTTTCGCAAGCCAAGGTGGGGCTGTCCCCGAAAACCGTTTGTAGCCAGAACGAATTTCAAATCATCCTAAAGAAATTGTGTAAAAATGATTCTTGGCTGGAGCAGAAGCACAAGTGCCTTCAGAGGGCAGGGGATTATTTGAGTTTGTTCAGGAGAAATGCTCGTGTGCCCTTCCTCGATCTTAATATTTAGGTTGAGGCCTAAAGAAAAGTCCCAGTAAGTCGTTTCTGGGATGATATTGGTCAAACAAGAAGTAAAATATTTTTCATCCTATTTTATTTCATCGTCACCTTCTGCACCCTTAACCTGGCTAAACAAGCTCACTGCTTAAACGATGAGTCAGGCTAAGCTTTTTTCCCCTCTTTTGAGGCTCGGTTCTTAATCCCCGTTTCTGCGGATGCTCAATTTGACACGATTGTGCTATCGCTTCACTTTTTTAATGATATTTGTGAATGAAATGGTTGAACAGAACTGTAACTTTTCTTGAGAAACTATCCTGACTTGTATTTATTAACAGCAAGAGGCTCTGCTTGTTCCAGTAGGCACTGGTGGCATTTTTTTTTGCTGATTGTCTCTCTGTCCTGTTGTACACGTTGGAATTACTCCTGGTAATTTCATTTTAAATCAGCCAAAGTTGTAATTTTTCTTTTTTTTTTTTTTTTTTTTTCCCTCTCTAACTGTCCCGAAACAGTTTCAGGAAAGATTGACAGAGGAGGCTGCAATGTCAGAAGTGGGTAAATGATGTTTCACAAGTTGTATAGAATAAAAAGGCTTTAGTTAAAATGGTTTCAAGGTGGTTTTGTGGATTGGATCAGTTATTTTAGAGCTTGAACCAGTGACATTTCATAGAATCATAGAACAACCAGGTTGGAAGGGACCCATCGGATCTTCTAGTCCAACCATTCCTATCTAAACCATTCCTATCTATTCCTATCTAGTCCAACCATTCCTATCTATTTCATGCTTGTATTACAAAGGCCTTCGGAGTCCTTTGAAGCTTCAGGTAAGGGAATGGCTGAAGAAGTGTCAGAGCCTTAAGAAAATCCCATCATTGTGTAATATGTAGAATTCAGCAAGGTCTGAGATGGTGCTGAGGGTGGAGGACATGCTCAAGTCACACTATTCACTTTGTACTATGAAAAATATATATCATAGAATCATAGAACAACCGGGTTGGAAGAGACCCATCGGATCATCGAGTCCAACCATTCCCATCAAACACTAATATATTTTTTGCAAGTGGCTGGTGCTGGTTGGCACCGAGTTTTCTGGCTGTGGAAAGGTTATAGCACCATGAGACATGTGGGAAACCCAAGCCTGAGTTTCCAGAGACTGAAAATAACACCATTTTCTGAGGGGACTGTTAACTGGGCTTCTCTGGGAGCAGACACGGTAATTCAGTGACCAGCCCTGTTCCCAGAAATTCCCAGCTTCCATCTCTATGGAGCATCAAGTTAAGAGGTTTTTTTTGCTCCTCCATGTGAATTTCTGTCATTTTTAGTGTGACTGTGCTGCCTGTACGAGTCATAGAATCGTAGAACCACCAGGTTGGAAGGGACCCATCGGATCTTCTAGTCCAACCATTCCTATCAAACACTAAACCAAATCCCTCAAGACCTCGTCCTGAAGGCGAGAGCAGGAGAGGAGCCTGCACAGCCTTGAGGAGTTAATGAGTCACAGCTCATTGGGGCATTAGGAACAGAGAAATTGGTTCTGGCTGGAATCCTGGCAAAGCTGCTGAGTTGTGGAGTTTTATTTATTTTTATTTCCTAGTTGGTAGCGGAAAGGGAGTTGGAAATCGGGTATTGAAGAGTATAACCAGTCTCCTAGAAAAACCTTTAATTTGTGCATGACAGGAATTGTTTTTCTCTTCAGGTGCTGAAAAGAGGAAAGGCAGGAGCAGGGGGAGGAGAAGCCCTTGAAGGATTTGGCATTAGCTTTTAGAAACATTAGAACAAATCCTCAAAGAGAGCCTGCGGCAAGAGCTAATAATGTAAATAATGTAATAATAATGTAATGCAGATAATGAGGCAGTGAATGCAAAAGTAGACACAGACCACCCTGAGCGTTAACCTGTTTATTATTGTGACATTTAAAATTTAGTGTGAGTTGACATTCCCCACTTTCCAGTCTCTAACGGGTGCTTAAGGTGCAGCATGACTTAGAAACAGTTTTGACAGAGATGCAAGATGAGAAACCTAATAAACCACAACAAAAAAAAATGAAAGAGGTTACTACCTACATGCCTTCAGTCAGCAGGATCTGAGAGTAGATACTTACCCAGAACTTAAATTGTTCAATTTAGTGTTTGGCTGATCACTCTTGGAGCAGGCAGGCAGGGCAAGAAATTTACTTTAGGAATACGGGAAGAAAATATGTTTGATTTTAACAGAGCCTTGAGCAGACTCTTAATTCTGCTGCCGGGAGGCAGGGCTTAAAGCAGCCTTCTTTAAAGCAGAAGGTGTTTTGCTGCTCTGTTTCACGTCGAAATGGTATTTAAGGCAGACGAAGGAAGATAAAGGACAGATTTTCCATGAGGCTGTGCTCATCTGAAGAGCCCTTGGCTGAAGGGGAAAGGAAATCCTTGTGACCAAGTCTCCTTCTGCATCATCACTAGATTCCACCCTCCTCGCTCCTTTTCCGCTCTGGTCTCCCTTAGGAACAATGTAGAGACAGAGCAGGAGACTGAGGAAGAAATCAGACAATCCTGTGCTAAATAAGCATCTTCTAGTTCATGGCGTGAGGGCTTTTGCTTCCACAATCCTGTGCTAAATAAGCATCTTCTAGTTCATGGCGTGAGGGCTTTTGCCTCCACAATCCTGTGCTAAATAAGCATCTTCTAGTTCATGGCGTGAGGGCTTTTGCCTCCCCTCGCGCTCTGTTCTCTTAAACAATGAAGGATTTTCACCCCAGCAGAGCCGGAACAGTTAGTCAAGTCGTTCCAGCTTTATAATTCCATGAGAAATCACTGCCCTGAGGGGTATAAACCCAGCCACTTGTTTCCTTTGTGCTTACTCTTACATTCAGAAACAATCTGAAGTGCAACCAAAACAAAAAAGCCTCCACAAAAAAAGCAAGAGCTGGTGCTGCACTAACACCTTAGGTGCCCTTGTCTCACACAAATCATCGTTTACCTGTTTTAATTAGAAAAACTCTTTGTCGCTAGAGAAACCGAGACACATTCAACTGTGCCGAGAAGCTTAATTGCCCGAAAACACAGGTACCTGACTTAAAATTATCTTTGACTTAAGTTTATTCCAAATAATCATCACTTTGAGACCACCACGTGGCCCTTCTTTGCCTGCAAAAGGAGTTGTGGAGAAGGCAGAGGAAGAACCGTTCCAGATAAGAGACTCTAAAACAAGAAAAATGAGAGTTTGCAGAGTATTAAGTAGGAATATCCTGGGGGAGGAAAGGTACAAAGTGAGGTACCGTTCGTTAGAAAAGCTTCCTAGCAAGTCAAAACTATAAATAATTGGTTTTAATGCCATCAGTCCTACTGAGAAAGTTAATTCATTGTCACTGTTGAGGCAGAGCACCTTCATAAATACATTCAGAAGCAGCTGAAGGCAACTGTGAATTCAGCAAGTTGACATTTCAACTTGTTTCTGCATTAATTTCTCCATTAATTTGGCGATTTTGTAAGCAAAGTTTGAGCAGATCAATCAGTGATTGGCAAAAACAAGAGGATACGTATTTCATACAGTTTCTCTGATAATAGTGTCTACTCTAACAAAATAGAACAAGCGACTCTTTCAAGATCAGAAAAATATTCCAAGCTGCAGCATCACAGTCTGTAACCAAAAGCAGCAGCCGTTTCACTCCTGTTCTCCGGCAGCAGCTGCTTCTTGCTGTTCACCCCCTGCTTCATCGTCTGGTTTCACTGGAGTAGCGGCTAACGAGCTCTCGCTACTGTCCAAGAGTTTTGTTTCTTGGTTGTCGGGAGCAGTTCCTAGTGTTGTTTTGGAAGAAATTTCATGAGGAAGGACAAAAGAAGGTAAAGACGGAATGGAAGACGGGAGGTCGTTCACCTCGGGCTGCTTGGCTGAGCCTTCAGAATACGCGGATACACCTTGAGGGTCCAAACCTGGGGCGTTTTCTGGGGAAGAGAAATAATTGGTAAGAAAACCAAAGCTTTCAGGCTAAGGGACGGTGCTTCTGGGTACCAGGCACCTAGAAAATCAGCTTGAGTGAGATACCTCCCCCGGGCACATCAGCAGAGTCCTGGATGTCAGACCCACGGGTCACGTTTACTCAGTTCTCCTCACATTCAGAAAATCTGAAGGTGCAAGGAGGTTTTTAGAGGCCAAGAACCATTTGGTCTGCTCTGTTCTTAGAAGTTTTACTTATCACAGAATCACAGAACAACCAGGTTGGAAGAGACCTACCAGATCATCGAGTCCAACCGTTAAATCAGTCAATATATTTTACTATACGTGTTAGTAGCAAATATCTGTATTTATGTATAAATATTTAAAAAATATTGTCACCTACTTCCCATATACAAACACTTAGACCAATTCCAGCTAATAATGACTAAGCAGAAGTAAATACAAAATTTATAGCTTCGTTGACAATATACTTTTCCTTATTGTATATTATGCTAATTAAATGTGTATCTTTAAAGGTAACCATTCTAATATTCACACCATACAACTTCTTCGTTGAATTCCAGGAAAGAAATCCTTGGGATACAGGGAAATCGGGCTTTCTAGCTGCATATTTTACCCTGGAACATTTTACAGCTTTTGTTGACATAAAGACATAAAGATTTGTTACTAAGAACATATCTATGCAGAAAGATAACTGTAAGATGTGATATCTCTCTATAAAAACATACATTTACATCAGTTTAGTTTGGATCAGCAGTATCTTAAGGAAAGAGATACATGTGCTATAATCTTATTAAAAAAGTCTATTTTTGTCCACTTCTGAACCTGATTTCTGCTGCTTTTTCTACCTCAGTCAATCCACTTTCTATTTTTTAATTAAAATTAGTTCCAGAAACCATTATCCTGTTGAGCAGGCAAGGAGCTGTTCCAGAAGTATTCCAGGAAGTATTGAACCCACTTACCAAAATAAGCAGAAGCATCGTTGTTCGACGTTAATTTTTCACTGCCTGTTAAAGAATCTGCTGCTGGCAGATTGAAGGAGGCAGAGGAAGACAGGCTGGACACCTTAGTTAAGTCAGCGAGCTCAGGAAATGAAGTACCAGACATATCTAGAAATCCTGAAGGAGAAAGCAAAATGCTTTATGTTTTTAGACATAACGGAACGTTCTTGACTCAAGAAGACATGTTCTATCCGGACCGAAGCCCATGAAGTTCCCTCCTCGCTAAATGCAAAGAGATTTCAGCTAAAAGTTAGTTGACATAAGAGGAAAGATTTGTGCAGGACGTTAGCCTCTGTCAGTACTCACAGCAATCAAATTCTCCAGCTCTGAAGTCTGCTGGGGTCAAAATCTTTAAGTAAAACAACTACCAGTGTTCACTGTTCTGCATTTAAGTCTTAAACTTTTTGAAGCCCTTATTAGAATCACAGAATGTCCCGAGCTGGACGGGACACAGAAGGATCGTTGAGTCCAAGTCCTGTCCCTGCACAGGACGACCCCAACGTTCACACCAAGTGTCCGAGGGGGTTGTCCAAATGCTTCTTGAATACCCTCAAGTTTAGCACCATAACTGTATCCACAGGAGCCTCTCCAGTGCTCCACCACCCTCTAGGTGAAGAACCTTTTCCTAATAACCAATCTAAACCTCCCTTGGCACATGTTCCTGCTATTCCCTCAAGAGAGAAGAGATCAGGACCTGCTCCTCCTCCTTCATCTCCAGCCTCTTGTTACCATCTCCATGTATATCCAGGGTAGCTGTGTCCCAGGGGCAAAATACAGCACTTGCCCTTGTTAAGCTTCGTGAGGTTTCATTTTAGTTATATATCCTCTAAAGAATCACTGGAAAGAGCTCCTAAGACATACCTGGATCCATAACTCTCTGCAGAGGGGGAGGAGGAGAAAGTGAGCTTTCACGTGAATACCCACTCGCTTCTTGATCTGTGGAATGATCGACGTTCGTAACTATTTCGGGGTCATCGCTCTGAGAAGTGGGTGCCAATAATGGAGTCTGGAGTAACACGAGAAGGAAAAGCAACTTTCAATATTGGAAGCTTCACCTGAAGGTGCCCTTCTATGAAAACATTCTGCCTCAGCCTCACATACACAATTTCAGAGAGAATGGACGATGCCAAAACCAAGAGTCAACCTGGGGATTAAGACATGTTCCAAAGCAGCCTCTAAAAGCCAGGCATTCCCTCTCATCCTGTCCCCTGTCACTTCGCCCAGCTCCCTCCTCTCTACAACCTCCTTTCAGGGAGTCGGAGAGAGCAATGAGGTCTCCCCTCAGCCTCCTCTTCTCTAGGCCAAACACCCCCAGCTCTCTCAGCCGTTCCTCATAGGGCCTGTTCTCCAGCCCCTTCACCAGCTTCGTTGCTCTTCTCTGGACTCGCTCCAGAGCCTCAACATCCTTCTTGTGCTGAGGGTCCCAGAACTGAACACAGGATTCGAGGAGCAGTCTCACCAGTGCTGAGTCCAGAGGGAGAATCACCTCCCTGGCCCTGCTGGTCACACCGTGTCTGCTCCAAGCCAAGATGCCATTGGCCTTCTTGGCCACCTGGGCACACTGCTGGCTCATGGTCAGTTGCTGTCACCCAACCCCTCCAGGTCCTTCTCCTCCAGGCAGTTTCCAGCCAGACTTCTCCTAGTCTGGAGCTGCTCAGGGTTGTTGTGCCCCAAGAGCAGGACTCCGCATTTGGCCGTGTTAAACCTCATCCCATTGGACTCAGCCCATGGATCCAGCCTGTTCAGATCCCTTTGCAGAGCCTCCCTACCCTCCAGCAGATCCACACTTCCACTCAGCTTAGTGTCATCTGCAAACTTGCTCAGGGAGCACTCGATGCCTTCATCCAGGTCATTGATGAAGACATTGACCAGGACCCAGCACTGAGCCCTGGGGAACCCCACTTGTCACTGGCCTCCAGCTGGACTTAACTCCATTTCCCACCACTCTCTGGGCCCTTCAGCCAACCAGTTTTCCCCCAGGAGAGTGTGTGCCTGTCCAGGCCAGAGGTGACAGTTTCCATAGCAGAAGCTGGGAGAAACTGTGTCAAAAGCTTTGCTGAAGTCCCGGAAGATCCATCCACAGCCTTTCCCTCATCCAGCAGCCGAGTCACTTTGTCATAGAAGGTGATCAGGTTAGTTTGACAAGACCTGCCTTCTGTGAATCTGTTGACTGGGCCTGATCACCCAGTTCTCTTGCATGTGCTTCATGATCGCTCTCAGGATCATCTGCTCCATGACTTTCCCTGGCACTGAGGTCAGAAAAACACCAGGGGAAAGTTTGAGGAGGAAAAGAAAAAAAAAAAGGTACAGCTCAGCAAACAGAGTTTCTCACTCATGCTGCCCTGTCACCTGCCGAGTATCATCAGTTCTTGCACTGCCTTCCCCTAGTGCCATTTCGTTCAAGCAAAATTGTGTCCTGTGCTCAAACCAAGCAGAATAGAGTGAAATTCCAGAGAACAGAAGTGATTTCTTACCTCTGTGTAACCGTTAGTAGATGGGGCAGGAGTTCCAGCCTCTGGTAAGGGTGAAGGTGGTTTGCTGTCTTGCTTTTTCTTCGCTGCTGCAGACTGTGTTGGGATTCTGTGCAAATAGCCGTAGCCAATCCCACACCCTAAACTGTACGAGAGAAGGAAAACAAAACTGGATAAAACGGTGTTCTTAACGCGGCTACGAAGTGTTCTGACTCTTGAAGGCAAGAAGACTTGAGGTCTTTGATCTTATGGCAAGAAACACCTACCTGCAAGAATCATTTCACTCACTTTTAGTACTCAAGAAACACTCTGCTACTGACACTTAAACATAGATAGTGTTGATCTTATACTAAATATATTATATTATATTATATATATATTATATTTAGTATATGTTCATATGTTATATGTTTAGTATATGTTCATATACTATATTTGGTATATGTTCAAGGCCATATTATTTGCATTTTCTTCTTGTTTTAACTGAACATTCAACTGTGAGAACGTAGCTAGTGAATCTGCTGCCAGGGAAGTCACACAGCTTTTTGCCATTGGTTTCAACTTGAAAAGGGTCAGAGCCAGAACATGCCCAATTCCTAGGTTGTAAGCTATATTTTTTAATGGAAAAATGGATGATTTTGTGCGAGAAGTGCAAGAAAACAAGACTTAACTTGATAACAATAATCAATAATAATACTCTGAATAAAAGCTCATGTATGGTGAGTATATAACCCGTCATCAGGCAGTGACTGTTGGGAGATCAGTACCTTCCTTCTCCACCCCAAGCTCCATTGGGAGTCACAACTACCTCTCGAATGGAATCTGCTTCAGTGTTATAAACCATCAGCTTCAGGGGCTTCCCCTCATGGGACTCAATCAGGGAGAAGAAATCCTCTGACTAAGAAAAGAAAGAAAGTCGTAGTCATTAAACTCACAACTTGTAAGACAAGAAGCTGGAAGCAAGTTAGCATTTTACACAGTTATCTACTTCAAAATTAGATATTAAAACACCAAAGAAAGATTAAAAAGCACTTAAGGAACTTCAGCAGCTATTTAGTAGCTATTTTATTGTCAGATTAAAAAAAAAGATGTTTGCCTTGACCACAAAACATCCACTTTAAAGATCAACCTCCCCAAAAATGACCTCCAAACGTTTTCTGTACCTACAGTCAGATTTATAAGAAACGCAAACCCTACAACATACACTGCTTGAAGAAACACGTTTCGTACCTCTTGAAGAATCTGATCCGATCCCACGATGTAGTCGGTGTATGGCTGGAGACCAGCCAGAGCCGCAGGAGACGCGGGTTCAACATCCTGGGAAAGAAATGAACAAGTGTCACCTGCACCGGCAGCAGGATAAACTACCCCAAGAGCAAAGAAGGAAATCTAACTCCAAAAGGAACAGAAGGAAATGATGTTTTGTTTATGGGATAAAGCGGAACTTCCCCAACAGTCTACATCGAGGTGTGACAGAGAATCATAGAACGGTTTGGGTTGGGAGGGACCTTAAGGATCACCTAGTTCAATTCCCCTGCTCTGGGGACACCTCCCACTGGATCAGGGTGATCAAAACCTCATCCACCCTGGTCTTGAACATATTAGACATGCTGAGTAAGACCAAGATACTCGAAAGTTACTCTGAGATGTTGAGAAAGATACTCTGAAGATGTTGAGAAGCTGCCATTTACTTAACCAAAACCATAGCAAAAGGTTCTGTCAGTCTTTCCTAGGCTCTTCTACTCTTTCATCTCTCCCTCTTAATTTTAAAATAACTTTCTGACATTTTTTGCAAGTTCTACTTTGATGAAGTTGAGCCAACACAGAGACGCCCATCAAGCCAGAATCTTTTTTTTTTCTTTTACCTTTGATTCTTTAGGGTAAAGAAAATCATTGGAACAGGCTGCACAGGGAAGTGGTGGAGTCACCGTCCCTGGAGGTGTTTAAAAAAAGTGTGCACTTGGGAAGAGGGTTTAGCAGGCGCAGTGGTGCTGGGCTGATGGTTGGACTGAATGATCTTAGAGGTCTTTTCCAAACTCAATGATTCTATGATTCTGTGAAAGAAACCTTCTCCCCATCACAAACTATTTAGTCAGGTCAGGATGGAGTTCCTTTCCTTCACAGTCGCAGGCAACAACAAGTCAAGTGGTTTAGTGTTTGATAGGAACGGTTGGACTGGATGATCCGGTGGGTTTCTTCCAACCTGGCCGTTCTATGATTAAGTCACCCACTATTTGTCTGTATTCAAATAGCTCAGACAAACTTTCAAGACTGCGTTTCCTTCTTCTGTGTGGTTTCAGCATTGTAGTTCTACTTAAGCTATTTCTAAACGTTACCTCCTAAACCAGGGTTGTATGAACACTAACACTGAGGAGTTCCATCTCACCAGAACATGCCACACGTGCTCGCTGGCTCCCTGGAAGCTGCAGAACCTCACGCTGGCTCCAAGAAGACCTTGTCCTCCCCACATGTTGCTGGGGACCACCTCCACCTCTCTTATTTTCATTGTCTTGATGTTGTACACCTCCAGCTTCACTGCTTTTTCAGCATTTGCCTTCAGCAGATCTTTCAACATGTTGTTCTCTTTATTCTGGAGAGAAAGAGAAGTATGATTAACATTATTTCTAGTCGCACCTGGAACAAAGATAGAATAGAATTTGAATACAAAGAACCCAAACTATCAAAGTTTAGGCTCCATGTTTCACCAGCAGTTCAATTTTGTTTTATTAGAAAGAAGTCAGCACTGTCAACTTGGGTCCCTTTATACAAGTGACCATTAGTATTCAATTTTATCACTTATGTTCCTATTCCTATTATGTTCCTATTCCTATTATGTTCCTATTCCTATTATGTTCCTATTCCTATTATGTTCCTATTCCTATTATGTTCCTATTATGTTCCTATTCCTATTATGTTCCTATTATTCCTATTCCTCCTATTCCTATTATGTTCCTATTATTCCTATTCCTCCTATTCCTATTATGTTCCTATATATCCTATTATGTTCATTCCTTTGATAGGAATGGCTGGACTAGAAGATCCGATGGGTCCCTTCCAACCTGGCTGTTCTATGATTCTATTCTCCGTAACTGCTATTAAATAACATCAAGAACATTAGATATCAGTTGTGTGGTCGTAACAATAAGCAGCAACATTTTACATCATGTCTCCGATTCCAGCCCTTACTCAATATCCCCTTCAAAGTCACTGCAAATTGAGTTTGAAAGGACAACTTATCTGCGAGCAGCTTCGAGAACCACAATTGGTTTTGGTCACGTTAAAAGACTGACTGTGACCTTCCACTGTTGTAACGATAATTTCCAGACAGAAAACTCCACTAACAAAAGCAAGACAACCATAACCTGTGTGTGAATGGTTGGACTCGATGATCCGATGGGTCTCTTCCAACCTGGTTGTTCTATGATTCTATGATAACGAGTTCAGCTTGTGTGTTGCTAGGACATACGGCCTAAGTGTGAGACTCTCTAACCAAAAAACTCAACCTAAAACTCAGCTTTTGTTTCAAAACTCTCCCTGCAGGAACTTTGTTCCCAGCAGAAGGAGAAGCAGACAGGCCACGATTCTTTTTCATGTTTTATCAAGTGTTGAAGTGAGTTTGTTTAACCAAATGTTGAGCTCTTACCACTGACTCACCCGTTCAATATTCACCTTGGCAGAAAATATGGATGAATCAGTAATAAGATAAACAATGTGTTAACCTATTAAGGAGTTAAGGCGACTAAAGACATAAATAAGATGTTCTTCAAGTTTGGATCCAGCTAGAGAGGAGACTGTGAACACCACCAAGTTTACTTGATCTTGTTAAAGCCGCATACAATGTACAATAGGAAAAGTTTCTTTCCTGTGACAGCTTTGGCTTCTACCTTGTATTCCTAAAACACCCACATTTCATGCAGGGGAAAAAAATAAAATCATTTGAGACTTACAAGCCTGGTGTGTCCTATCGCGATGATGAAATCAAAGAAAGGTTCCAGTCCTCCTTGTTGGGCTGGGGAGTTTTCTTGAACCTGCAAAACACACATTTTATTTGTATTACACGTTGCTCTCTAGTTACATTAAGTGACCATGTTAATCTTTACACTTGATTCAATATTTACTTTTGAGTCGAAACAGAGATGAGGTGCAACGGCAAAGCTCAAGAGGCTCTCGACAACTGTGAACTTGGTTTTAGAGGAAAATCATAGAATCACAGAACAACCAGGTTGGAAGAGACCCATCGGATCATCGAGTCCAACCATTCCTATCATGATCATGGAGTCCAACCGTTCCTATCAATCAACTAGTATCCTAATTAAGGTGTGAAAACCAGGTATTGGACCCCATAAATGACACAAGTATGGTGATGCGGAGTCCAAATATTAAATATCTGGAAAAAGGCCTAGTTTTCCAAGTGTGACTTCAGAACTTTTTTTCTGAGAGCCTGAGCACAATGAGAGTTCCCAGTTAGAGCACAGCAGGTTTTTTTTTTTTATATCAACAGAATTTACAGTTAGATTTCCACAACTGGCAGCACTTTCGATCAGGAACGCTTAAGAGAGCATGATACAAATGCATCTAATCACAAGTTAGACGACTGTAGAAGATACTTGCTTTTAAAGCAAATAAAAAACTCCTCCTAAACCGCATCAAAAGCCAGTTTACAGAGAACCAAAATAAAGGTTAAGAAAGTTTACCCTACATAACGATTCCATATAATGCGCAAGAAGCCTAACAAAAAAACTATCATCTAATGCAATGTCAAGGATGAAAATGTAAATAAAAACAAGTGCATGGAGGTTCTTACAGAGCTTGTGACAGTGTCTAAAAGTCACGAAGCTTCCTACAGTGAGCTGTGAGCTGTAGATAAAGCCTGCAGTACTTGCCTTTCAAAATTACACTACATAGAATCACCAGGTTGGAAGAGACCCACCGGATCATCGAGTCCAACCATTCCTACCAAACACTAACCCATGTCCCTCAGCACCTAGTGCCAGTGCCAGTCCTAGTTCTCTTTTCCTATTACCACAAGCTTCTATGAATAGTCCCTCATCAGCTTTCCTGTAGGCTCCTTTCAGGTGCTGGAAGGTCCCTGTAAGGTCTCCTCGGAGCCTTCTCCAGGCTGAGCAAGTCCAGCTCTCTCAGCCTGGCCTCACAGGGAAGGTTCTCCAAGTGTCAGTCACTCTTTCCTTATCCACCAACTTTCAGTGTCAAAGTCATTGTACTCAACGGAAGTCTAGACTGTGGAGAAGTGTTCAGCTCACCTAAAGTGCAAACCTACCTTTTCATTGAATCATAGAACAACCAGGTTGGAAGACACCTATTGGATCACCGAGTCCAACCATTCCTATCAAACACTAACCCATGTCCCTCAGCACTTCGTCCACTCACACCTTAAACACCTTCAGGGAAGGGGAATCAACCACCTCCCTGGGCAGCCTGTTCCAATGCCCAATGACCCTTTCTGTGAAAAACCTCCTCCTAATCTCTAGCCTAAATCTCCCCTGGTGGAGCTTGAGGCCATTCCCTCTCGTCCTGTCCCCTGTCCCTTGGGAGAAGAGCCCAGCTCCCTCCTCTCTACAACCTCCTGTCAGGGAGTTATAGAGAGCAATGAGGTCTCCCCTTAGCCTCCTCTTCTCCAGGATAAACACCCCCAGCTCTCTCAGCCCTTCCTCATAAGGCCTGTTCTCCAGCCCCTTCCCCAGCTTCGATGCTCACAGAAGGGTTTGGGGTGGAAGGGACTGCAGAGACCCAGGGCAGGGACCCCTCCTCCTGCATCAGGCTGCTTAAAGCCTCATCCCCCCTTGGCCTTGAGCCCCTCCAGGGCTGGGGCAGCCACCTCTGCTCTGGGAAACCTGTGCCAGGCCCTCCCCACCCTCAGAGGGATGACTTTTTCCTTTGGTTTCGTCCCTTGCGTCTCTCAGCCCTGAGGAGGCCCGAGCGGCTGTCCCTGCGGGCCCAGGCCAGGCCTCCCCCACTCAGGCCGCGGACAGGCCTCCCCCCGAGAAGCCGAGCCCGACCCTGCGTGCCCGGCGGGACCCCTGGGCCCCTCAGAAGCTCACCCCGTGCACGTGGAAGCCCTCGGCGCCGCCGTCGGGGCCCGGGGAGCTGGAGCCCAGCCCCATCCCCGCCGCCGCCGCCACGGGACGGGACCGGGAGCGGCGCCACAGGCGGCGGCCGCGCCGGGCACCGCGCTCAGGCCTGAGCGAGCGAGCGCCGAGCGCCGCGCCCGCGCGCGGCTATGAGGATCGGGAGCTCGGCTCGATTAGCGCGGCCTGCCGCGTGACGCCGGGCGGGGGAAGTGAGGAAACACGTGGGCCTCGAGTAGGGGGAGCACTGGCCTAGCCCAGTCCTGTATCTGGAACTATAGCAGCTGCACAGCTGGTGGAGCTTCCCCAGGCATCAGTTTGGAGCTGGGTAAACACCACGAAACTCAAAAGCACATGAATCATAGAATCATAGAATCACCAGGTTGGAAGAGACCCATCGGATCATCGAGTCCAACCATTCCCATCAAACACTAACCCATGTCCCTCAGCACCTCGTCCACTCGTGCCTTAAACACCTCCAGGGAAGGGGAATCAACCCCCTCCCTGGGCAGCCTATTCCAATGCCCAATGACCCTTTCCGTAAAAAACTTCCTCCTAATCTCTGGTCTAAACCTCCCCTGGTGGAGTTTGAGGCCATTCCCTCTTGTCCTGTCCCCTGTCCCTTGGGACAAGAGCCCAGCTCCCTCCTCTCTACAACCTCCTTTCAGGTAGTTGTAGAGAGCAATGAGGTCTCCTCTCAGCCTCCTCTTCTCCAGCCTCAACCCCCCCAGCTCTCTCAGATGCTCCTCTTCTTCTCCAGCCCCTTCACCAGCTTCATTACTCTTCTCTGGACTCTCTCCAGAGCCTCAACATCCTTCTTGTGCTGAGGGGCCCACAACTCAACACAGAATTCAAGGAGCAGCCTCACCAGAGCTGAGTCCAGAGGGAGAATCACCTCCCTGGCCCTGCTGGTCACACCGTTTCTGATCCAAGCCAAGATGCCATTGGCCTTCTTGGCCCCCTGGGCACACTGCTGGCTCATGGTCAGTCGGCTGTCGACCAACACCCCCAGGTCCCTCTCCTCCTGGCAGTTTTCCAGCCAGACTTCTCCCAGTCTGGAGCTCTGCTCAGGGTTGTTGTGCCCCGAGTGCAGGACCCGACATTTGGCCTTGTTGAACCTCATCCCATTGGACTCAGCCCATGGATCCAGCCTGTTCAGATCCCTTTGCAGAGCCTCCCTACCCTCCAGCAGATCCACACTTCCACCCAGCTTAGTGTCATCTGCAAACTTGCTAAGTCCTTCCTGTAGTGAGGAGCCCAATAAATCCATTTGCAGAGTTGACACGATTGGTGCCTGATTTGTCTCTTTTTCAAGTGATTGATTTCGCATTGATCTGTGCCCCAGGACTGGTGAGGTCGTGGTCTGGACGTCTGCAAGAGCTGTGAAGCTATAAACGAAAGGATGTCGTGTATCAGAAAACCTGAACATCCATCAGGATGTTATAAAAGAAATGAAATATTGAACGAAAGCCAAACTTGTATTGTTTACAGGTTTATATCATAGAATCATAGAATCATAGAACAACCAGGTTGGAGGAGACCCATCGGATCATCGAGTCCAACCATTCCTATCAAATATTTGTGTGCTTACAGCAAATATTCCACAATTCCTTTTCCAAAAAGATCTTCTTTTCACGGTGATTTATAGAGGCAAATGTGAAAACTTCATACTGAGAATATTTATAGCTCTCTCCTTTTTTTTTTTTTTTTTCCAAATAGGAACATGGGACAATCTAATCAAGCTTTGAGATATTTTAGCAAAGCTAGAAAGAGCAGCGACTTGGGCCAAAGAGCTGTCAGCAATATAGAATCATAGAATCATAGAACAACCAGGTTGGAAGGGACCCAGCGGATCTTCTAGTCCAACCATTCCTATCAAAAAATATGATTCAGATTTGTCTAAACCCTCTTGGACTTTGGCTCTTTGTGTGCTGACAGGCTTTTTGTAGCATATTAAATGATTTTTTTTCTGCTCTAGCGAACTTAGTCATTCCTTCTATTGTTTAGGTTAAGGCTGCTTTCCCAAGAAATGCTGTTTCTCTATCAAATCCAAAACTTCTGCTTGTATTATTATGGTTGGACTCGGTGATCCGATGGGTCTCTTCCAACCTGGTTGTTCTATGATTCTATTTAAGTTAGGTTGGCTGCTGCCTTGAGGTTTTCCTGTGATTTATCATTGAATTGTCAAGTACAGGGCCCTTTGGTAGAGTCCTTTTCAATATCTGAACCAAGTTATAACACTCAGCGTAAGATGAATTTGATTCACCACTTGCAATGAGTTAGTCCAGAGAAGAGCGACAAAGCTGGGGAAGAGGCTGGAGAACAAGTCTTATGAGGAGTGGTTGAGGGAGCTGGGGGTGTTTATCCTGGAGAAGAGGAGGCTGAGAGGAGACCTCATTGCTCTCTATAACTCCCTGACAGGAGATTGTAGAGAGGAGGGAGCTGGGCTCTTCTCCCAAGGGACAGGGGACAGGACAAGAGGGAATGGCCTCAAGCTCCACCAGGGGACATTTAGGCTGGAGATTAGGAGGAGGTTTTTCACACAGAGGGTCATTGGGCACTGAAACAGGCGGCCCAGGGAGGTGGTTGATTCTCCTTCCGTGGAGGTGTTTAAGGTGCAGGTGGATGAGGTGCTGAGGGACATGGGTTAGTGTTTGATAGGAATGGTTGGACTTGATGATCAGGTGGGTCTTTCCCAACCTGGTGATTCTGTGATTCTCTGATTCTAAGTGCAGAGCCCCTGAGCTCTAGTGGAGACTCCTCCCTCCCCAGGTGTTGCTGCTTTGCCCTCTCCCAGGGATCCCTTTATCTTCCCGGCAAAGCCCAACAGCCTCTAGCTGTGCCCAGCCGGGCTGTGGTCGAGGGATGCATCTCCTGGTACCACTGCTGCCCTGGCTTCACTGGTGAGTCCCCATGGCACACCCTGCATCCCACGGGAGCGCGGCAGGGGGGGAAGAAAGGCTGGGGGGCCTGGTGGCCCCCCAGCCAGGTAGGTAAGGATGATTGGGAGGGTTGGTGGTTGCTCCACTATCACCTCTCAGTGGGACTGAGCCCCTCTGTGTGCCCTTGGGCTGTGTGGAGTATCACTGGTGTGGGTGATGGTCAGTGGTGGGACTGAAGCCCTTTGGACTGGGGCTCCTTGCTTGGTGAGCTGAGGTGCCCCCATTGTGTACCTACTGAGGGACATAGTTTGGTGAGTAATAGGAATGGTTGGACTTGATGATCCGGTGGGTCTCTTCCAACATGGTTGTTCTATGATTCAAAAAAATCCCTCAGGGCTCTGGCTTCAAAGAAAGAAAAATATTTTAGGCTGAACATTGGGGGAAAATAATTTTTCCTAGGGAGGGTCATTGGGCAGTGGCAGAGGCTGCCCAGGGAGGGGGTTGATTCACCTTTCCTGGAGGGGTTTAAGGTGTGGATGGACGAGGTGCTGAGGGACGTGGGTTAGTGTTTGATGGGAATGGTTGGACTCAATCTGATGCGTCTCTTCCAACCTGGTTGTTCTATGATTCTAAGGACTTTGACTCAGTGCTTTTTTGCATTTTCATCTGCCCATGACTCGATGATCCAATGGGTCTCTTCCAACCTGGTGATTCTATGTCCCTTCTCTCCCCGGATTTTTCAGTCTGCTTTGTTTGGAATCCACCCTTCTGCTCCCCCAAAGCCACTAGAGGGCATTGGCAAACCGAGGGAATATCCACCATCTCTTATTGACTCATTTCTGAAGAAGTTTTGCGGGACTGGAGCGATAAGAAGGCCTGTCCACAGCCTTGCACTCTGTCCTTCATGTTTGCTTACAGACACACAGATAAGCCGTGACACACAGGAGCTGCTTTTCGCTGCCCTTATCCACAGCTCCAATTGGCAAACAGATAAATCTTCCTTATCATGGCAAAGCACAAATGAAAACGAAACCGGTGGCGCTTGCTGTAAGGCTTAGAAATGAGCGGAGTCCCAGCTGTATTTTTAGCTCTCGGCTTTACTGGACTTGGCAGTGTCTCCTGGGTGCTCGGCAGTCTGGCAATTCTCCTCTCCTGACAAGTTAAAAAAACCCCAAGTCTCAGTTTTCCTGCCCTTTAATATTACTGAATGGTTCTTGCTTCTTCTTAAGGCAGCGGCTTGGGATTTCTGCTGAGCTATCGTTCTCCCAGCTTCTGCTGTGGAAACTGTCACCTCTGGCCTGGACAGGCACACACTCTCCTGGGGGGAAAACTGGCTGGATAGAGGGCCCAGAGAGTGGTGGGAAATGGAGTTAACTCCAGCTGGAGGCCAGTGACAAGTGGGGTTCCCAGGGCTCAGTGCTGGGTTCCTGTCTTCATCAATGACCTGGATGAAGGCATTGAGGGTACCCTGAGCAAGTTTGCAGATGACACTAAGCTGAGTGGAAGTGTGGATCTGCTGGAGGGTCGGGAGGCTCTGCAAAGGGACCTAAACAGGCTGGATCCATGGGCTGAGACCAATGGGATGAGGTTTAACACGGCCAAATGCCGGGTTCTGCACTTGGGGCACAACAACCCTATGCAGAGCTACAGACTGGGAGAAGTCTGGTTGGAAAACTGCCAGGAGGAGAGGGACCTGGGGGTGTTGGTCGACAGCAACTGACCATGAGCCAGCAGTGTGCCCAGGTGGCCAAGAAGGCCAATGGCATCTTGGCTTGGATCAGAAATGGTGTGACCAGCAGGGCCAGGGAGGTGATTCTCCCTCTGGACTCAGCACTGGTGAGGCTGCTCCTTGAATCCTGTGTTGAGTTGTGGGCCCCTCAGCACAAGAAGGATGTTGAGGCTCTGGAGAGAGTCCAGAGAAGAGCCATGAAGCTGGTGAAGGGGCTGGAGAACAGGCCCTATGAGGAATGTCTGAGAGAGCTGGGGGTGTTTATCCTGGAGAAGAGGAGGCTGAGGGGAGACCTCATTACTCTCTCCGACTCCCTGAAAGGAGGTTGTGGAGAGGAGGGAGCTGGGCTCTTCTCCCAAGGGACAGGGGACAGGATGAGAGGGAATGGCCTCAAGCTCCACCAGGGGAGATTTAGGCTAGAGATTAGGAGGAAGTTTTTGCGCAGAAAGGGTCATTGGGCATTGGAATAGGCTGCCCAGGGAGGTGGTTGATTCCCCTTCCCTGGAGGTGTTTAAGGGACGGGTGGACGAGGTGCTGAGGGACATGGGTTAGTGTTTGATAGGAATGGTCGGACTTGATGATCCGATGGGTCTCTTCCAACTTGGTGATTCTATGATTCTGTAGTGTCTGGGCCCAAACCATTCCAGGACCACATTAGCGATTTAGTACCTCAGGACAACCCAAACTACCACCGTCGTGCCTGCTTCATCCCCTGATATGACAGTGATGGAGTCTCCCTGCTTCTTCCCACAGCCACACAACTGCCTCTGGTCTCCACAGGGCAGCGATTGCCGTCAGGCGCTCGAAAACTTCTGCCCCAAAGCTGCTCCAAAACCCAGGCTGGACACGGCCCCTTTAAATCTTTCCTCCACCTGAGCAAATCCTGGACCCGTTCCTGCCAGAGCCAGGAGGAGAAACATCAGGCTGCACCCACAGGAGCACCAGAATCAGGTGCTGGAGATGTACAGCTCTAATTCAGGGTCACTATCACATCCTCCGTGCCAAGAGGAGCAGTTCTTTCTGCGTCTCGATGCCAGGAACAGCTTGTGCTGCTCAGCTGTGATTTATTGCGCAGGATAAGAGGAAGGCAGCAGCCTGGCAGCAAACGGACACTGTGCATGTGCTTCTCCTCTGCCTCATTTACCTCTCACTATTCAAGAGCCTTGCTAGAGTTACTGGTTTCCCGGTGCTGCCAGCCAAAGGGGTGATCCCAGGAGCAAAGCTCCGGAATCCTATGGAAAATGGTGCTTCCTGCAGGTTTTGCTGTGAAGAAAATGGATGTCCAGTGATAAAGCATCCAATGGGACTGGGAAAACACAGCTGAGTAGAATGATAGAATCATAGAACAACCAGGTTGGAAGAGACCCATTGGATCATCGAGTCCAACCATTCCTATCAAACACTAACCCATGTCCCTCAGCACCTCATCCACCCGTCCCTTAAACCCCTCCAGGGAAGGGGAATCAACCACCTCCCTGGGCAGCCTATTCCAATGCCCAGTGACCCTTTCTGGGAAAAACTTCCTCCTAATCTCCAGCCTAAATCTCCCCTGGTGGAGCTTGAGGCCATTCCCTCTCGTCCTGTCCCCTGTCCCTTGGGAGAAGAGCCCAGCTCCCTCCTCTCCACAACCTCCTTTCAGGTAGTTGTAGAGAGTAATGATTCTATGATGATTCTATGATTCTATTATGATACTGGCCCAGACCTGAGCAGGCTATAGAATCATAGAACAAGCAGGTTGGAAGAGACCCATCAGATCATTGAGTCCAACCATTCCCACCATTCCTATATAAGCTTTATTTTATTTTTGTTAATGTGGTATGTCAGTGAGATACACAGACCCATAGAATAGCTTGGCTTGGAAGGGACCTTAAAGATGATCCAGTACCAAGCCCTGTACATGGTGTCTCTGGTCCCACAGAGGAGGACAAACATTGTCCGGCAGCTATTTAGGCTGGAGATTAGGAGGAGGTTTTTCACACAGAGGGTCATTGGGCATTGGAATAGGCTGCCCAGGGAGGGGGTTGATTCCCCTTCCCTGGAGGTGTTTAAGGGACGGGTGGATGAGGTGCTGAGGGACATGGTTTAATGTTTGGTGGGAATGGTTGGACTCGATGATCCGATGGGTCCCTTCCAAGCTGGCTGTTCTATGATTCTATTTATCCAGGTGAGAGGCAGGGAGGAGGCAGCAGCTGCCCAGTAGATGGCAATCCTGCCATTCACTCAGCAGCAGCCTTAGGGGTAGAAAACAAGCTGATGGGAGTGTGTGGATTAAGCAGCATTGAAAAGTCCTAATGGTGAGAGCTGTGAAAGAGAAAATTCAATTTTTTGTGTTAACTACTGATCTGAAGCCTCACATTTCCCTCTGGCAAAACAGGAATTTTTTGTTTTTTCCTGTTTTATGCAGGGAGAACACTGAATCCAGATTACTTCTAGGTAGGCAGCGTGTTTTGCATCACACATTTCTGCAGATGCCAAAGACTCCCAAGCTCCTCCAGAGGTTATAGCCATGGAGGGGACCTCACATGGTGCAGAAATCAAACTACTTCTATTTTCGTGTGTATTTGGGTTGATTTGGCAGAGAAGACACTTCCTTGCAGTGTTATGAGGATTTCTGTGATCACAGAATCACCAGGTTGGAAGAGACCCATCGGATCATCGAGTCCAACCATTCCTATCAAACACTAACCCATGTCCCTCAGCACCTCGTCCACCTGTCCCTTAAACCCCTCCAGCGAAGGGGGATCAACCACCTCCCTGGGCAGCCTGTTCCAATGCCCAATGACCCTTTCCATGAAAAACTTCCTCCTAATCTCTAGCTTAAATCTCCCCTGGTGGAGCTTGAGGTCAAAACCTCATTGCCTGCGAAGGAATGGAAAAGGCACATGTGTGAAGAGAGGAAATTAAGTGACAGAGGTCTTGAAACCAGCAAGGATGCAGCGGCCACGGCCTGGGATGCTTTTATTACCTTTGTAGAAGGGCTGGGTCAGCCTTATCCTCTGCTGCGTCACGTTGCTTGGCCATGTGGTGCAAACCTTCCTTTTTCTTCTACCTGCCAGAAAAGCAAGAAGAAAAGGTACATTATTATTTTTTTTTTTTTCCCAAATGCCTCCTAAACAAACACAAACCCTTTGCGTCCAGGAATACCCCCAGCGCTCCACAGCCAACACCTCTGCCCTCACCTTGCCCTGGAGCTCCTGAGTTGTTTTGGTTTTTTTTTTTCTTTCCCTGCCGGAGATAAAGTCCATCCTACCTGTCATTTTATAGCTGTTCCTGCTGAGAAACGTCCTCAGGTGTCTCATTCCCGTACGGCGCCAGGTCTGGAGGAGTCAAGTCTCACGTTGCCGCCTGTCCCCATCCCCATGGGCCTGTGGGTTGTCAAATGACTCGTTCTTTTTTTTCCGGAGGCTGCTCTGCCACCCGGGGAGAAATGCTTTGTAGTCTGGTGGCTACACGCACGGTTCAACTCTTGTAGGCTTCTAAAAATGAAAGGAAAGCGGGAGATGAGTAATTCTGTGCCGCTGGGTGTTACAAGCAAGGAGGAGAGAGTGGCTGTGTGAAGGGGGAAAAACAAGAAAATAAGTGAAAATAAAGAGGACGATGAAGACGTAAGCAGGATGGGGAGGGCACAGATGGGCTTCACTGGGGTCAATGAATCACCAATTCCCAGGGATGGGAGGAGTGTCAGACTGGGAGAAGTCTGTCTAGAAAGCTGCCAGGAGGAGAGGGACCTGAGGGTGTTGGTCGACAGCGACTGACCATGAGCCAGCAGTGTGCCCAGGTGGCCAAGAAGGCCAATGACATCCTGGCTTGGATCAGAAATGGTGTGACCAGCAGGGCCAGGGAGGTGATTCTCCCTCTGGACTCAGCACTGGTGAGGCCGCTCCTTGAATCCTGTGTTCAGTTGTGGGCCCCTCAGCACAAGAAGGATGTTGAGGCTCTGGAGAGAGTCCAGAGAAGAGCAACAAAGCTGGTGAAGGGGCTGGAGAACAGGCCCTATGAGGAGCGTCTGAGAGAGCTGGGGGTGTTTATCCTGGAGAAGAGGAGGCTGAGAGGAGACCTCATTGCTCTCTGCAACTCCCTGAGAGGAGGTTGTGGAGAGGAGGGAGCTGGGCTCTTCTCCCAGGGGACAGGACGAGAGGGAATGACCTCAAGCTCCACCAGGGGAGATTTAGGCTGGAGATTAGGAGGAAGTTTTTCCCAGAAAGGGTGATTGGGCATTGGAATAGGCTGCCCAGGGAGGTGGTTGACTCCCCCTTCCCTGGAGGGGTTTAAGGTGTGGGTGGACGAGGTGCTGAGGGACATGGGTTAGTGTTTGATAGGAATGGTTGGACTCGATGATCCGATGGGTCTCTTCCAACCTGGTTGTTCTATGATTCTATGAAAAGGAGCCAAAAGCACAAAGAGAAAGGGGACAACTCAGACACCATCATCCACACACCCACCAGCTACACTTTTGAGCCGAAGAGAGCGAAGACGCCGACATATTCAAACAAAATTCTTTTTATTGAAAGTGTAATGGAAATTTCTTCATATTGCTTTGATGAAATGAGAGACAGCAGCTGTAGACAAATATGCATTTTTTTAATAAACAAACGCAAATGGATAAGGTAAAAATAAAGCATTTTTTTTTTAACTTGTACCTTTAAGCAACGTAATCACAATATATACACAAAGAAAGCTAAAATAAAGCTATGTTGAAACCAAAGCGTTTCAATCAATACATTAGATAATTACAGATCGTGTCAATAAATACCCAGTTTATAAACTGTTTAACAGGCAACTTTTTACACAGATACAGAGAAGAAGAAAAAAAAAAAATTATATATTTACAATTCAGTGCCCTGGGTTTGGGGGGGGGGGGAGGGAAATGAGGAAAAAGAATATTTTTTTTTTTTTTTTGGCACCAACACAAATAAAAAGAATAAATTATAGGAAAAAAAAATCCACGAAGAATCCAGGAGTCTATCCTCATCATTAAGTATTTTTAAAAAGTGTGTGTGTGTATATATATATAAAAAATATAGGCATATATTTTATATATATAAATATATATATAAAAGATATGCATATATTTTATATATATAAATATATATATAAACATATGCATATATTCTATATATATATATACATATGCATATATTTTATGTATATAAATATATATAAAAAACATATGCATATATTTTATATATATATATAAACATATGCATATATTTTATATATATAAATATATATATAAAACATATGCATATATTTTATATATATAAATATATATATAAAACATATGCATATATTTTATATATATAAATATATATATAAAACATATGCATATATTATATGTATATGTTTTATATATATAAAAATATATAGAGAATATATGCATATATTTTATATATATAAATATATATATGCAGAGAAACATAGGAATGTTATAAAACACCTTAGTGCCAATAAATAGAAAATGGTACCAGACTTTTCAACTGTCAGTGTTTTTGATGCAGCCTGAAGGATAGAAACTACCACCTGGGAGAGAACCGAGAGGGATTTTTCGGTCTAAAGAAACCGTGACGACAACAACAAAAATAATAATAATTTTATATATATATTTATATCTCCAGGAAATCCTCCGTCTGCCAGTAGTATTCCTACAGTTGCCCTCCTGCCCCGTGAGGAGGATGAGGAGGACCCCAGGATGATGCTTTGCGGGAGGAAGGGTGAGCGTGTGTTCTCCGCTTCCAAGACGAGCGGCTCGATACCAGAGAGGATGTACAATTAAATAGTAATAATTATAATGCTTAAAAATAAAAAAAAAGGACCCGACCCAACCAACCAACTGACCAGCTTTTGCCATATTTCTGTGCCGCGAGTTTCTTAAATTGCCAACAGGTTTGCAGGAGGTGTGTGCGGAACAGCAGATACCAAACAGCATCATCCCTGTTGCTGGGGATAGAAACGCTTCAGCCAATGGAAAACCCCTCAAATACAGATTTTTTTGGGTGTTTTCCCCCCTCTCCGGGTGTCTCCTCATCCCCCAGGGAGCTCCCACCAGCACCTGGCTCCTAGGGTGCTCCTAGAAGCCAGAGCTTCTGCCTCCCCCTGATGCCAGTAATGGCAGGAATCACTCCCATCCAGTCTCATTTTCCAAGGGGACAGAAAGCCTCTAGGTTTTCAAGTCCTTCTTTTTTTTTTTTTTTTTTTTTTTTTTTCCATACTGCTGGCATTAGGCACTTAGTGTATCACTGATGTACAGATTTTACGTCTAGTTCCATCTCGTGAGCAAATACTGTCGTCTTCTCAGAGCGATTTGAAAACAGCAAAAGGCCAGGAGGGTCCCCAATATCCTTCCTAAACACAAGGGTTTCTTCCGTTTCAAAAAATCCATCAAGCCTTCAAGTTCTTCAGCTTTGTTTGTAGTTGTCATTTCCCCCCTTTTCTCTAAAACTTTATGCAAAGGATAAATAACCTGATAACCTTCATATCCGTCCGTATAACCCTATTTACCTGTATTTAAAAAAAAAAAAATTACAGTAAAAACCAGCCTCACAGGTTGGATTCTGGAGCCGCGATACCCTCAGCGCTGGGCAGTCCTAAGGAGCATTTGCTCAGCAGTGTGAGCAGTGTTGCTGCTCTGGGCTCTGCTCTCCCAGAGCTCCCCCAGGGCTGCAAACGTCCTTCTCGTGACACCCCCCTCACCCACGCTAAGAGTTCCCTTGCATAATTCAGGCACCGTAAGTGATTGTGAAAGATCTCATGGCCAAATCCTTAGGAAACTAAATAAATTATAAAATAATTTACGATAAGGGGTCGAGGGTTTTTTTTAATCTATTTAAATAGAGCTAGTTGGTGTTATTTATCGAATAGGTGAGCGCTTGGCTTGGTTTCTTTTTCCTGCTCTGCAAGTAGGAGCGGGACTAGATGATCCTTGTGGGTCCCTTCCAGCTCAGATCATTCTACGATTCTATAAATACAAGATACCATCATCATATCTACACTCGATGATCCGGTGGGTCTCTTCCAACCTGGTGATTCTATGATTTTACTAGAGGGCTGAGAGCAACCAAAGTATTTTGCACCGGTATTTCCCCCCCCCGTGTCTCCCTTCCCACCCACTCACACTCAGCTCTTTTAGAAAAGTGAAAAGCAATTAGCCAACACCTTTCGGCCTCATTAAAACCCAGGATGTCTTTAGTGTGGGGGCTGCCAAAGACCTTACCGCCCCTTCCATTGATAAACCACAGTGTTATTCACGTACTACAGGTAGAAAAAAAAAAATAAATACAGATATATTATGCAAAAAAAAAAAAAAAATTATGATTGTACACATAATACATCTGAGGTATTACCAATTTAAATAAGGTTCCATGCTAGTTCAAGCTTCGGTGGCTTAGTTAGATTCTGGAATTTGCAATAAATAGATGAAGAATGATTATGCAGATAGTGTATGGATCTCTTCTGTAAACCTTGTCTGATTTAAACGTAAGAGCCTGCTGGGCTACTCTTACGTCAACCAGACGTTTTCACAATAAATAGAGCTTCAAAAAGTTGTCCTAAAAAGTTCCTGCGACACCGAAACCTTTCTCGAAGGGGCTGCGCGTACGACTGGCAATGGTAGCGAGGAGTAGTTCTCAACAGGTCTTTTCATACAAAACACAAGGAAATTCATACATGAAAGTCTCTCCCCCTCCCTCCCGTCCCCACCCCCACCAGGAAAGTTTAGAAAGTTTTTTGCACAAACAGCGAGAGAACTGATTGTAGGTGCAGTATGTCAAAAGGTCCACATTCTATAACGACCAAAAATAGTTTGTCTGCTTTAGAAAGTCGTCTTGTCTTTGTTTTGTCCTCCTTATTTGCGAGGAGCACATCATCCTTTTGGTGAAAGTTTGCCTGTCAAACTGTTCTTCCGTTTTTTTCCTTCCAGTGACAGTTCGCACGGGGGTTTCACACTTTCACTGTCTCCATCAGTGATGATTTAATGGCGTCCTCCAAAAGCTGATTGTCTGTGAAAGGGGCTGGGGTTTCGGGGACGGATTCAGACAAACCGATAAGGGATTCCAAGAAACAGGAGCCCTGATCTCCAGCTTGTGGGAAGCCAGGGAAATTAGGCAACTGAAACTGTAGCGCTGAGAAGTTATCAAGGTTCTCGTACTCCTTTAAGGAGTTGTAAAGAGGTCCCAAGTTATAGTCTGAGAAGGACTGGAAGAAATCCAAGGAGTCAGAGGAAAGGCTGAGGTCGGCGTAGCTCTTGGAGCAGGGCTCGGCCGGGGCCGAGGCGCAGCAGGACAGAGCATCGCAGCGCCCGTGCCCAGCATCTTCCATCAACCCTCCAGCATCCTGGTTGGCGTTCTCATCCAGGCACTCCGAGAGGTGGGACAAGTGTCCAGGGACGGGCTTGGCCTCACCGCTGTGGTCCTCAATGAAGAAGTCGGTGGAGTGAAAGCAGCTCAGGTCATCCTGGCCACGACCACTCTCCTCCTCGGCATCTGAGTCATTGAAGTGGAGGATGCGCGCCAAGCCGTCATCGTCCACGTCCGACTGGGACTTGTCGTAGGGGAGGCTCTCGTAGGGCTCCTCTAGGTCCTCGCTGGGGTGGGAAGAGATGGAGGAGTCCGTCATGTCGCTGCTGCAGCTGTTCTCCCCCAGGGCCTCCAGCTCAGGGCTGAATTGGAAGGCAGGCGCCAGGGGCACCGCACGCTCCTCCAAAGGGCCCTTCCCCGGAGGGCAACCCAAGGCTGGGAGCCGCTCCCGAAAAGGAAGCTCGGCCTCTGCTGCCTTCTCGCTGCTCTGCTGCTGCTTCTCCAGCTCCAGCTTCATTATGGTGTGGATGAAGTGGGTCTGCACCCGGGCCTGGTTGAACTCGATCCTGCCCTCAGTGTTGCCGCAGCCGTCCTTGGTGCAGCCGCAGGGGAAGGAAGTGTGATCCATCTGGCAGAGGGAAAAGCAGAGGTGGAGGGTTAGAACCAAAGCCGGTGGCACAAAATCAAAACCGTCCGTGACTCGTCCACCCTGAGAAACCAAGTAACGACTGGGGTTTAAACCCAAAAAATTTAATAATCATAAAATCATAGAATCGGCAGGTTGGAAGAGATCCACTGGATCATCGAGTCCAACCATTCCTATCAAACACTAACCCATGTCCCTCAGCACCTCGTCCACCCGTCCCTTAAACACCTCCAGAGATGATGACTCAATCACCTCCCTGGGCAGTCTGTTCCAGTGCCTAATGACCCTTTCTGTGAAATTTTTTTTCCTAATATCCAGCCTAAACCTCCCCTGGTGGAGCTTGAGGCCATTCCCTCTCGTCCTGTCCCCTGTCACTTGGGAGAAGAGGCCATTACCCTCCTCTCCACAACCTCCTTTCAGGTAGTTATAGAGCATAAAAGACTCTCTGCTCTTTTAAAGGGTTGTCATAGAAAAATTAGATTTCAGTACAACCGAAGAAAGTTAAAAGGTTCCAAAAAAGCAAAAGGAGACGTAAGGGAGCAAACACGAGTTTTTATATAGAATCATAGAATCATAGAACAACCAGGTTGGAAGGGACCCATCGGATCATCGAGTCCAACCATTCCTATCAAATATATATCAAATATATATATATATATTCCTATCAAATATATATTGCATCACAATACCTCATCCGTATCGTGAGCTCCAGCCCCTCACAAGGACAATTTGCTCCATCTGTGTCACCTTTATGTCCCTGCTAGAGGGGAGCGGTGACACACATGGCACATCCACCTGCCTGCGCACACCCCCTTACAGCACCCCCAGCCTGAAACTGCAGCATCGAGAGAGGGAGCAGCGCCTTGAAGAGGGAATACGGCTCCCCAGACACAGCAGGGGAGGCATCCATGAAAATGAAACGAGAAATAGAATAAGCTAGTTGAATACACAGGGATTCGGCTGCTTTGCAGGTGGTCCACGCAGCAAGCTCTGGGCTGATGCTGTGCTAACACTCCCACGTTCACCTGAGCGTGATGGGAGTTGTGATACACACACCAAGAGAAAAGAAATGAAGCCAGGGGAAGGAGGAGAAAGGGCAGCCTTGCATGAGGAACAAGAAGCTTAAATTTGCTGAGACATTCCCACGTGGCCTATTGCCACCAGGAGACCAAGCAGGGACGGGGCTCACAGGGACAGGCTTGGCAGGTGCATTCACCCTGCAGGCTCAGGCACATCATAGAATCATAGAACTATAGAACAACCAGGTTGGAAGAGACTCACCGGATCACTGAGTCCAACCATTCCTATCAAACACTAAACCATGTCCCTCAGGGCCTTGTCCACCTGTGCCTTAAACCCCTCCAGGGAAGGTGGATCAACCACCTCCCTGGGCAGACTCTGCCAGGGACCAATGACCCTTTCTGTGGAAAACTTCCTCCTGATGTCCAGCCTAAATCTCTCCTGGTGGAGCTTGAGGCCGTTGTCTCTTGTCCTGTCCCCTGTCCCTTGGGAGAAGAGCCCAGCTCCCTCCTCTCCACAACCTCATCTCAGGGAGTTACAGAGAGCAATGAGGTCTCCTCTCAGTCTCCTCTTCTCCAGGATAAATACCCCCAGCTCTTTCAGCTGCTCCTCTTCTTCTCCAGCCCCTTCACCAGCTTTGTTGCTCTTCTCTGGACTCTCTCCAGAGCCTCAACATCCTTCTTGTGCTGAGGGGCCCAGGACTGAACACAGCATTTGAGGAGTGGCCTCACCAGTGCTGAGTCCAGAGGGAGAAGAACCTCCCTGGCCCTGCTGGTCACACCATTTCTGATTCAAGCCAGGCTGCCATTGGCCTTCTTGGCCATGAGAGGTACAACACGTGAGCTGGGAAGCAGACACTTTTAAGCACCGTCTGCCTCACAGCCTGGGGAGCATCTCCCAAGAGCTTTTGTCGCCTGCTTTGCTCCAAGCACGTGGTACGAGATGCATTCTAAAAGCTGCCCGAACACTGTCCTACTTGCTCTAACCCCCCACCAGCTTTAACACACACATCAGCTGGAGCCACAGCATTTCCCCTGTGCCAAGGAGTGAGGGCTGTACCTGACATTTAATGCCTGCCAAGCTGCAGCTGCAGGTCTCCGGGTCACAGACCTCCCGGCAGTCACAGCCACAGTCTTCCCGGGACAAGCGGATGTTGTGCAGCTCCCGCTTCTCCTCCTTGTCAATCTTCTTCACCCCCACAGCTTTCAGCAGCGCGCGCCTCTTCTTGGCAGGGTAGGGCTGCAGGAAGAAGCCGTCTTCCAGGTCCACGTTACTGACGTCGATGTCATCGTCGGAGATGTCGTCAATGGTGAGCTGGTTGGCCTCCTCTGACTCCTTTGTGCCATTCATGGTTAGCTAAGGGCAAAAAATGACCAACGTATTAGGAGCCTGTTGGGCACACAGAGCCACCAGCACCCCCAGGGCAGGAGAGACACGAAAGGAAAGATTTGCTGCGTGTGCTGCCCAACCCCAGGACCGAAATCTGTGTCAGAGCCCCCAGGTCCTGCAGACCTGACAGTTCAGAGGCTTTTCTGCCACTTCTCAGAGGTGAGAGCTGAGCTGAAAATCCCACCCTGGAGGTGGGAGAGCCTCAAACAGGGGTAAGGACTGACGACCCTCGTTATCAAAGAAGCTCCTACATAAAAATAGGCATTGACTAACGACATCCACTCACCCCTCACCACCCCAGTCCCACACTCCTACCTACTCACCTTCCATTTCAATGCTTCCAACTTCTCCTCTTTTAATTTCTCTTCGAGTTTCACTCGACGAACGTTTTCCTGCTCCTTAGAAAACTCTGCTAGTGTGAACTGCCGGGAGGAGCTGTGCTTGCTCACCATCCCCAGGGTGCAGCCCCCACGACTAGGCACGCTTGTGAAGCCCTGGCAGCGTGGGAAGTAAAACACAGTGACGCGGTCAAACTCCACGTTGTTCTTCTTTAGTCGCTTGGATTTCTTCAGGATAGAGGTGGCTAGAAATGGGGGAGGAAAAAAAAAAAAGCACAAAGTCAGTACCTGCCGTCCAGTAGATGGGACAGAAATATTATCATAGAATCACAGAACAACCAGGTTGGAAGAGACCCATCGGATCACCGAGTCCAACCATTCCCATCAAATTCATTCAAAAATCATTCTCCAAAAAATCAAATCGTTCTCCACTTAATTCTGATAAACTACAAAACACACGGCTTGTTCTAATAGGACAAGATATGTAGAACTCTACGTGAGCTGTTGCTGATCCAGAGCACACTGGTTGTGTCTGAAACACGGGACACGAGCACCAGAGTGAAGATTCATGGGAAACAGGCCTGAATAAACTATACACAAGCAGGAATATTACAAACAGGCAGGACTTGCGAACACTCTGTCAAAGAGGGACGTGATGAGACAAGGTTAAAACATCACTTGATGGCTCCTGGTGTTTTAGAACCATAGAACAACCAGGTTGGAAGGGGCCCATCGGATCTTCTAGTCCAACCGTTCCTATCAAATATTCCTATTTAGGATCTAATGGATTTCCTATCCATTCCTATTTAGGATCTAATGCTTCAAAGGTGGGACGAGGATGGACAGAAAACTATGCCAAGTCCTCATGCATCGAAGTCACTGATCGGATTCACCCAAAGAAACAGCTGCTGCTTCTCCTTCCTGCTTGACCTCCTCCAGAAAAAAGACATTTGCCTATTCTTCACGTCTAGCAGAGCGTAATGAACAAGCAACAAGTCATCCTACGTGTCTGTCTGGCTCTAAAGCCAAGCACCTTACCCCACATTCAGGGGCTCACACATCACTCCGAGTACACTGGAGCACCCATGTTCCAGGGCTACGCGGCTCCAGTTTTTTGTGGCAGGACAGAAAACAGCCCAAACGGCTGTTTTCGTGGTACTTCCTTTCACCGTCCACCGGGAGAAACTATAAATCGATAGTTTATTCTCAAGAGGCTCGTTTGAGAGCAGCTGCAGAGATGTTAATCTTCCTGCAGGTGATCTCGGGGTAAACATGGCAATAGACGACTCTGGTTTATCTTAAACTGCTGAAACACGCCACACACCATTTAAAGAGGGGCCTCTCCAGAGATAACTGGTTCTGCACATTTGCACGTGCAAGCGTAGCAGACGGAGGGCGACTAATTAGCCAGGACGGTTTCAGAGTGGCTGAGTTTCCACGAACGTAGCTGAGGGTAGAAAACCAAGCGAAAGGCAGTGGTACTGGGTTACGGAGCTGCTTTTTCTGCTGCATTAGCAAGCCAGGAACTAGTGTGAGCTACGCACAGACTTGATATTGGGGATGTTCAGTCCCATTCTCTGCTGTTGTGTCCATGTGAGACCACTGGTGAGGTCACTCCTTGAATATTGTGTTCAGTTCTGGGCCCCTCAGCACAAAGAAGGATGTTGAGGCTCTGGAGTGAGTCCAGAGAAGAGCAACGAAGTTGGTGAAAGGGCTGGAGAAGAAAAGGAAGGGCTGAGAGAGCTGGGGGTGTTTATCCTGGAGAAGAGGAGGCTGAGGGGAGACCTCATTGCTCTCTCCAACTCCCTGAAAGGAGGTTGTGGAGACGAGGGAGCTGAGCTCTTCTCCCAAGGGACAGGGGACAGGACGAGAGGGAATGGCCTCAAGCTCCACCAGGGGAGATTTAGGCTGGACATCAGGAGGAAGTTTTTCACAGAAAGGGTCATTGGGCATTGGAATAGGCTGCCCAGGGAGGTGGTTGATTCATCTTCCCTGGAGGTGTTTAAGGGACAGGTGAATGAGATGCTGAGGGCCCTGGGTTAGTGTTTGATAGGAATGGTTGGACTCGATGATCTGGTGGGTCTCTTGCAACCTGGTTGTTCTATGATTCTATGTCTCTGTTGACACCACAGAGAATACGGGGAAAAAAATAACCCCGAAAGGATGAGCAACTCCCGCAGAGCTGGAATTTGAGCCCCACTCTTTGGATGGCAGAGTCACCAGCAGCCCGACTGCTGGAAGCCAGCTGAAAGGGCTGCCAAAAACCCAAGGGGCTCGGCTGGTTTGGCAGGCCCGCAGAGCTGGGAAAGTGCAAGACTGGACAGTTAGCTGCACCCAGGTTTCACACGACTTGCTTGCCAAAATATAGCATTTCGGTTTCATATGGGGGGAAAAAAAAAACTAGGTGTTCACCCAGCTGTGTCAGCAGCTTCTGCTAAATAGCTGAGGGTTTCACACTGAGCTCTGCAGTCGCTCTGATGGTATCTTTGCGCTGTGTGTTGTTGCATTTTCATAATAACGTTGACTCAATCTTCTAAAACATTAGGTCTTTATCAGAAGGGAGAGTTAACCACTGTGATCATCTATCGGCTGAGCTGCTGCACTTTGGCATTTGCTTCTCCCTCCCCCCCACCTCTCAAATTGTTTTCCCATTCCTGACCCTTTTCCAATCGAGCCAGAGAATACAAAAAGCTCATTGTTTTGTCACAAAACCTGGGAAGACAAGCAAGAATGAGACTCTCTATTATTACAAGACTTCTAAAGCCTTTTCAGACCACTGCGTGTTTGTGTATGTCTGCTAAGTGGACCTTAACTGCTATATACAGTGGGTGTCCGGTATAATTTACTAGGTTGGACTATTCCTCCTCCGCGGAGATGTTCCTCTGTTGTATTTTTTTATTTTTCCTTTCGCGTGGCAGATAAAGGATTTTACAACCTTGTCTTCTGTGCATTTTCCTAAAAGCTCTCAAAACTGATATCGCTGGGAAAACAAACGAGGCATTTATCTGTACTAACAGCAGAGGCAACGTCAAACATGTCATGTTCTTTGGCAAAGTACCCAACTTACGTAGGAAACAGGTTCTGAAATGGTAATTGCGCTACTGGTTAATAATTTTTTAAAAAAAAGGTCATTATGGGTCTTTGCTCTCTGTGTAGTTGTTGCCTAAGTGATACCTTGACAGGGCACTCAGGGGAGGCGAGATGGTCCTACAGCACCGACTTGGAGGCACCTACGTGTCTCTACACACCCAGGGCTTTGGGGTTCTCTTCCTGGAAACCTGGACTTCAGCAAAAATGTTGTAATGGAATGATAAATGCTGGGAGGAAGGGCTGACAAAGACCTTGGTTGATAGTGGTTGTCGACAGGATGAGAGGGAATGACCTCAAGCTCCGCCAGGGGAGGTTTAGGCTGGACATTAGGAAGAAAAATTTCACAGAAAGGGTCACTGAGCACTGGAACAGGCTGCCCAGGAAGGGGGTTGATTCACCTTCCCTGGAGGGGTGTAAGGGACGGGTGGATGATGTGCTGAGGGACATGGTTTAGTGTTTGATAGGAACGGTTGGACTTGATGACCTGATGGGTCTCTTCCAACCTGGTTTTAATATGATTCTAAAACCAAGATAAATTGGTAGGACGAGAGGGAGCTGGTCTTACAGCAGCTTCCAAGGTGTGCTCCAGGGGCAGTCTCTATAAAGAGGTGACCACCAAGACCCCAGACAGAGATGACAACCCATCACTACACTCCAAGAAAAGCCACACGTGGGCATGTTGGACTCGATGATCCGATGGGCCTCTTCCAACCTGGTTGTTCTATGATGATTCTATGATTCTATGTGTGATCCCAGGAAAGATACTGCCAGAGGTACTCACGGGTGAAGCTAGACGTTAAAGCAGAACTAGGCCTGGGTTCTCCACGGGAGCTCTCTTCATCCGACTCCCAGCCTGAGGATGCTGAAGAGGAGAGGGGGGAGCAGGAGGAGGAGGAGCAGTAGGTGCTGTCATCGCCCACCTCTTCGTACTTCCTTTTCAAGACCCCACTCATGGTGACGCAGTAATTTTCATATGACTGGAAAACAAAGGGGAAAAGCAACATAAAGCAAGGGCAACATGGCAATTTCTGGTGACAAGCAGGACGGCTTTAACCCCCAGCGAGACTTCTCCACCAGGTCCACCTGGCCATGCAAGTTTGATTCCCAAAATGTGCTTTCTCCCCAAACCCCAGACTTTACTTGGCTGTGCACACCTGCTGAATTTCAATCTCATTTCATGACGCCGCAGAAAAAACTGACTGTTGCAGACCACAAACTGTCCCGAAACCAATTCGATCGACACAAACGTTATCACACAATAATATGACATTTTGTTTACTAATCCTTTTACGTTCAACGCCTTACTCTGCTCGCTCTCCATGCAGTTACAGCTTTAACGTCTCGCTAATTGCAAAAATAAGCCAGTTTGCGGAGAACAATCCGCTGGCATGATTTACTTGCTACAGCCCCCTGGGGAAACAGACTTATTAAATGAAGCACTGAAATACAAATATATCAACTGCGAGGAACAGCCCTTCTCCTCACGGTGCCTTTCAGAGTCAGTCCTCCATTCAATAAGCTATTCTTGTTTAGGCTGGGTTATGTATCTAGCATAGTAGCAATTAAAAACAAGGCAGCTAATTAAAAACAAAGGAGCTCTGTACTTGCCTAGACTCCTGAATTTCCTACATGCTTTTCTCCTGCTCGTCTTAAAGAAAAAAAAAAAAAAAAAAAAGAACGACGCACAAAAACCTCCTTTGTTGCATCTTTTAATCTTTGCTTTTATGAAGTTTGTGGGGTTTTGGCTTCGTGCAACTGCACAAGAGCTACACTTGGCCTACAATGGGCTAATGGATATCAGAGGCCACTTAACCTGGGATGCTGTTTCTCCTTTTAGACACTAACACCACCACACCAGGTTCTGCTTCTGCAAAACTCCCTGCCAGCTTATTTAGAAGCCAGTGAACTCTATCGAAAGCTGAGAACTAAGCTGCTGCCAGTCAAGTAACTTACTTCGAGCCCATCCCAGCAGGCTCTAAGGCACAGGCAGGGTGGGAGAGATGCGGCCACCAGCCCACAAACTCCCCTCCAGCAGCCACCTTGGTGCTGCAATAAAAGCAGAGGCAATACACAAAGCCTAAAGCATCCCTGAATCGCAGATGCTACTGCGACAGACACTAGGGACGGTGAAAGCGCAGATCCGGGGGTGCCAGACACCCAGTCCCCGCAGCCTCCCACCAGCTGAAACTCCTCCAACCAGTCACATTTGCTCTTTGTAACCATAACGCTTTCTCACCCTCTTTTGCATGTCTGAAGTTAATGTAAGGTTCCTGAAAAAGGGAAAAAAAAAACCCAAAACACCAAACTCGGCCTCCTAAGAGCACCGAGCAGGCAGCGTAGAAGCCAAACCAACCTCAAACCCTCCTCAAGCTGGGATTTTGAGTAGCTTGGCAGTGCCACATGGTAAGACATGGCAGGATGGGAGCACACGTGATGCCTTCAAAGCCCCGTCCCAGCTCTCTTTAATTATGTTCACCAACAGCTTCCCAGGAGACAACAGTCCCCTAAAAGGTCAAGAAAATCCCTGGATGAAGCAGTTCCTCAGCCTGAAGAAGTTAATCATTCACTGCAACACGCGCCTACGGGGCCAGGAAGAGTCAGTCCCCTCCATCCCTCCATCTTTCCATCCCTCCTCCTCCTTCTTCTCCTTCTCAGCAGCCCCAGAGCTGCAGGTGGTTTTGCCACTGAGGGGGTTGTTCGGTTATTTTTTTTTGGCTTTAATCCAAAACAGATGGGGAGAAGGTGGGTTTGGCCACTCTCCAGCCCCAGCAGCACATGTCCTACCTAACACCTGGATTAACCCCTTTCCTGCCCACATCCCGGCAAAAGCAAAGCTTGCAGGCAGCCAGGACACCCAAACCAACTACCTGGCTGCATTTATAAACATTTTACTTTCATTGTTTTTACTTTCGTGCCTCTGTCTCAACTTTGCTTTAATCATAGAATCACCAGGTTGGAAAAGACCCATTGGATCATCTAGTCCAACCATTCCTATCAAATACTAAACCGTGTCCCTCAGCACCTCGTCCATTCCAAGAGGGAATGGCCTCAAACTCCACCAGGGGAGATTTAGGCTGAACATCAGGAGGAAGTTTTTCACACAGAGGGTCACTGGGCATTGGAATAGGCTGCCCAGGGAGGTGGTTGATTCCCCTTCCCTGGAGGTGTTTAAGGGACGGGTGAATGAGGTGCTGAGGGACATGGTTTAGCGTTTGATAGGAATGGTTGGACTTGATGATCCGGTGGGTCTCTTCCAACCTGGTGATTCCATGATTCTATGATCTATCCCTTAAACACCTCCAGGGAAGGTGACTCAAACACCTCCCTGGGTAGACTCTGCCAATGCCCAATGACCCTTTCTGTGAAAAATTTTTTCCTAATGTCCAGCCTAAATGTCCCGTGGTGGAGCTTGAGGCCATTCCCTCTTGTCCTGTCCCCTGTCCCTTGGGAGAAGAGCCCAGCTCCCTCCTCTCTATAATCTCCTTTCAGGGAGTTGTAGAGAGTAATGAGGTCTCCCCTCAGCCTCCTCTTCTCCAGGATAAACACCCCCAGCTCTCTCAGCCGTTCCTCATAAGGCCTGTTCTCCAGCCCCTTCACAAGCTTCATTGCTCTTCTCTGGACTCTCCAGAGCCTCAACATCCTTCTTGTGGTGAGGGGCTCAGAACTGAACACAGAAGAAACAACCAGGAGCAAAGAAACCCTCCAAATCTGTGGCAGGGGTTAGAATGAAAGCACGGGTGGCAGCTGGAGACCAGCTCATCCCAGCTGACCCACTGTCCACAAAAAGCAGCCAACAACTTTGCAAGAAAATCCCACATGTGGCTTGAAAGAGCATCAGTTTGTATTGCAAAGTAACAACTCGATGCTCCAAAAGACACCTCAGATATTGCCAGGAAAGAAACGGTCATAGGGCATTGGAATAGGCTGCCCAGGGAGGGGGTTGATTCATCTTCCCTGGAGGTGTTTAAGGGACGGGTGGATGAGGTGCTGAGGGACATGGCTTAGTGTCTGATAGGAATGGTTGGACTCGATGATCCGGTGGGTCTCTTCCAACCTGGTTGTTCTATGATTCTATGACCACTGATCAGCCACCTCTGGGAGAAGGATGAAGGGAGGTGCATGCATCTCCCATCTAGGAGAAGAAGCCAAATGCATAATAATAACTCAAACCTCTGACACACTGTCTTATTCAAAACACTTACTGTTTTGCTATAATGCAACGTAGGTGTCATGCAAACATGATTCTCAATTAATGTGAAAAAAGCTGGTGAACCTGTTGCCCACCAGCCAAAACACATTCATTTTCCCCTGTAAGAGCTGCGGCGTTTTCCAGGTCAAGCTTTCAAATCCTTCTCAGGAGTTCCAGGGCGAGGTAGTGGGGCTGCACCCACCAGTTCCTTCTTGAATCCACCCCCAAAAAACTCCTCCAGACAGGATTTTCGGCGTCAAGGCAGAGACAATCCTCTCCTCCCCTCCTCACCCAGGCACTTGGGAGCGAAATTCACGCCAGCATCTTGAAGGCTGCCTTGAAAGCCCTGTCGCCGAAACCACTGGCTGCCTCAGCCAAAAAAACCCAGAGGCCAATTCAGCCGCGGCGAGGGGACTTTAATTGCAGTCACTCCGCAAGTAATCTTAAATCCACACTGATGTCTTACATGGAAGTCACAAAAACGTGCACAGCAGTATGAAATAAAAAAACCCAACCCCTTTATCTGTGCTCAGTATTGCAAATCTCCTCAGGCACCACTCAGCCAGGATTTTACCACCTTCTCCTTCTCCTTTTCCCCCCCCTCCTCCTTTTTTTTTTACATAACCTGAAATAAAATAATCCTATCTTCCTTTTAGTTGCCAAAAAAGACATTCTGTTCTTGGCTAAGACTTCTTACTCATCTATTTTACTGAAAACAGCTTTTGGAACAAGTACATAATGCAATGGATCAAACCCGCAGGAATTCCTCTCTGGCACCAGAACTCCCACTATCCTGGGAATACTTTCTAACAAATATTTAGCCCAGATGTGCATTCCTTTCTTTTTCTCTCCCTCCTTCCCTCTTTTTTTTTTTTTTTTTTTAAAAAAAAGCATTAAAATTGGGGCAGGGAGGAGTGGGTGGGGGTGGCTGTCTAGTTGGGGGGAAGGGAATTGAATCTGCAAAGTCCCATTTCTGGCGCCCAGCGAGTGGCAGGGTAAAGCCCTAATACACTGGAATGCGAGGAATTAATGTTTTAACTATCCTCCTCTTGGACAATGTCTCAACAGTAAATAGCTGGAGTAATTTAGATTTAAGAAGGTTTGGCATTTGCTTAGCCAAGTGCAGAGGAAGGTAACTAAAACTCCAACCGGTGTCCAGGGAGTTTATGCAGAAAAGGCAGCACAAAGAGGCATCGTGGCTTTGCACACAAGCACGAGGAGAAGATCTTTCAGGGTTGTTATATTTTGGGGCTGTTTATGTACTTTGCACCAGGCAGGCAAGCACCACAGCGCAAGGAAGGCAAAGGAAAGGTCTCCCAGTAAGTCCAGCAGCTGCATTTGCTCACGGCACAACTCCCAAGGTATTGCAGGAGAGCACCTACGAGCAAGGATGTTTTAAATGTTGAGGTTTCTGTGGATGAAGCATCCTAAAGGATGGAAGGATCCCAAATCTGTGCATGGGCTGTTCCTAAAGAATGGAAGGATCCCAAGTCTGCGCAAAGCAAACTTTCTTCTGCAAAGCCATTTGGGTGAAAACAAAAAAAAAAAAAACCAAACCCACCTCGATTTTCAGTGCAGTGAACTAAAGGCATTTATTTCCCAGTGACTTTCGGAGCTGGTTTGCTGACTTTACAAGCCCAGCAATCCGCCTGCAGCCCGGGAGGCCGAGGTGGACTCCTCCTGGCACACAAGGACAAGGGATCAGGCACCGGGAGCGAGTTAACAACTCTGCTGAGCCATGAGTCAGAGTGGCTCCCGCTCCCTCCCCCAGAGCCACAGTGGCTGTGCAGGTCTAGCAGGAGTAAATATTAGTTTAAAAAACACCAGCGCATATTTTAGCCAGGTATGGCTCCAAACACGTCTGGCAGAGCAAACCTGGGGGAGTTTTTGGGGTCGGTGTTTATCTGCAAGCTGCTGTTTACTGCGGGTCAGGCAACCGTGGTGTGAGCGTGGCCAAGAACTGGTGCGGAGCTGAGCTTCCCATTTATTTACCCCAGAAATTTTGATGTCTGACAAGCAGTGGTGATTCCAGGATCGCCTCCGGGTTCCTTAATAATCACTGCGCTATCAACATTATTTCATTGCTCATTCATTTAACTATTTTAATTCTTTGCGTATTTACTGAAGCGGTTTCCCCGGCGCTGCTGTGACAGCTTCCACGAGGACACCGCTTCCCAATTTCGGGGCTGACTGGGGTCAAGGTGAGCAGGATGGTCCCATCGGGACCCTCCAGGGGAAGGTCCCGTGCGTGTTCCCAGCCGTGCAAGCTGTGCTTTCCAGTTCAGACCAGATTATTTTCACCCAGCTGGGTCTAAGGTTTCATAACCTTGCTCGGGTTAAAAATAGCCTCTGCCTTCTATGCAACAGCAAAATCCAAAGTACCCCGTGCCGCCGAGCTGGAGCATGAATCAGTTTCTAGCACCAGGAGTTTATTCTTCTGCCAGAGGCTGAACAGGCAAAACGCCTTCCCCGGGAAAAGCATCACAAGCGCTTACTCCATTCTACTAATTTTCTGAAGGCTACAAAGAAAAAAGGGTTTTCAGATGTTTCCAGCGAGACCTTATTCCTCCCTGACAGCTTGAAAGGTAAATAAGAGACATTAGCAAATACGCTAAAGGTCATCTGGCACTGCCCGAACGGAAGGAGGTTCGAACGTACTCCTCAGCGCAGATTGCGCTGTAATAAAGACGAAAACAGCCAAGTGCGCTTTGTCTAGGAAAATCCTCTATTTGATTACACCTCATGAATAATTCACGCCAGGTTTCCATAGTTGTCCTCCTGTAGGTACACGCTGTGCGTTACCTTGCCTGCTATATATATACACACACACACACACGCGCGCGCGCGCGTTTCCTCTGCTGAATTATTAAAGGCTCGCCAGGAGCTGCAGAGTCTCCCCGCGGCGGAGAACAAACGCGCCATCCCGAAAATAACACACCCCTCCTCAACCTTGATGGGCCTCAGCTGCAAGCTGCACAGGGGAAAGACTAGAATACCATGGAAAAAGAAATTACATAGATATATACACACATACATATATATAGGATTGTTTAGCCTGGAGAAGAGGAGGCTGAGAGGAGACCTCATTTGCTCTCGTCCAACTACCTGAAAGGAGGTTGTGGAGAGGAGGGAGCTGGGCTCTTCTCTCAAGGGACAGGGGACAGGACAAGAGGGAATGGCCTCAAGCTCCACCAGGTGAGGTTCAGGCTGGACATTAGGAAAAAAATTTTCACAGAAAGGGTCACTGGGCAGTGGCAGAGGCTGCCCAGGGAGGGGGTTGATTCCCCTTCCCTGGAGGTGTTTAAGGGACGGGTGGACGAGGTGCTGAGGGACATGGGTTAGTGTTTGATAGGTTGGACTCAATGATCCAGTGGGTCTCTTCCAACCTGGCTGTTCTATGATTCTACTTTATTCCATTTTATATATATATATATATGATGGAATAATGAGCGCTGACGAGTTCACTGCAACAAATGAGAAGACTTTGAGGTTTGTAAATGGCCCTGAGGGTTTTCTATCCATCCCACTGAGCTCTTGTCATTACAGATGTGCGTAAGGCAAGGCTGTTTTAGGGAAAGGATGTCACCTACATGTCAGTCTCTTCCTAGAGAGACATTAAGAAAAAAATTTTTCCCAGAAAGGGTCACTGGGCAGTGGCAGAGGCTGCCCAGGGAGGGGGTGATTCACCTTCCCTGGAGGGGTTTAAGGGACGGGTGGACGAGGTGCTGAGGGACATGGGTTCGATAGGAATGGTTGGACTCGATGATCCGGTGGGTCTCTTCCAACCTGGTTGCTCTATGATTCTATGATTATGTAACTCAGAAGTGACAGACACTTCAGAGGATGCTGGGAGGGGGGGGGGTGTCCAATTAAAAAAATATACAATGAGAAAACTCATTGTATAGTAGTTGGGGGGTGTGGGTTGGGTTGGTTTGGTTTTGATTTTTTTTTTTTTTTCTCATTGAAGAGAAGCAGTAAAAAGGTCGGATTTTTTTTCTTTCAGGAGTCGGCAGGGGGGGCCAACCCGCTCCCTTGTCCCTCGGTCCATCCGTGTGCCGGTCGGTAGGTGTTGCTGTAGCGACGGGAAAGCATCTCCAGCCGGGAAGGGGTTGGGGAAGAGGGAGCAAGGGGGGGAGAGAGGGAGTAAGGGGGGGAGAGAGGGAGCAAGGGGGGGAGAGGGGGAGCAAGGAGGGGAGAGAGGGAGAAGGGGGGGAGAGAGGGAGAAGGGGGGGAGAGAGGGAGAAGGGGGGAGAGGGGGAGAGCAATGGGGAGAGGGAGAAGGGGGGGAGAGAGGGAGAAGGGGGGGAGAGAGGGAGAAGGTGGGGAGAGAGGAGAAGGGGGGAAGAGAGGGAGGGAGCAATGGGGAGAGGGGGAGTAAAGGGGGAGAGAGGGGGAGTAAAGGGGGAGAGAGGGGGAGCAAATGGGGAGAGAGGGGGGAGCAAATGGGGGGAGAGAGGGAGTAAGGGGGAAAGGGATCAGTGGGGAGAGAGGGAGCAAAGGGGGGAGAGGGAGAAGGGGAGAGGGAGAAGGGATCAATGGGGAGAGGGAGCAGGGGGGAGAGAGGGAGCTGGGGGAGAGAGGGAGCTGGGGG